>CM040627.1:71726387-71798106 GCA_022817965.1 Solanum lycopersicoides | reverse complement strand
TGGGAAATAGTTTAAGGTCTGAAAGTCTCACAAGCCACATCTAGTAGTATCTTGGTCATTGGTGTGAGTCGCGAACATCCATGGACAAGAGGCTATAGGATGCTAGAAGTTTCACTTTCTCTCTATTCTAGTATCGTGCCTTAGAGTTGAGTATATAAGGTGTCTATTCTCAACCTCTTCTTTTGTGTTTTTAGGACATGAATACGAGGAGATCGACCGCTAGAAGGGAGGAGGGAGGTGTACCAAATGAGAGAGTCCTTCCCCATGTTGACCAAGTTCCTATTGTTGGCTTAGGGGAGGAAAATGAGGAGGTTCCTCTTCAAGAACCTCAAGTGCCTCCGGAACCTCAAGGACCTCAAGTGCCTCCTATGCCTCAAGCTCCTTTTGTTGAGGGTGATATGACTAATGCGGAGTTGAGGGCTGCCCTAATGAACTTGACCCAACTCATGACGGCTCAAGCTCAAGTTGTCAACAATCACTTTGTGGGCCAAGCTAACCTAGGAGATAGGCCCCAACCAAATGCTAGTACTCCCGCTTCTAGGATTCGGGATTTTATGAGGATGAACCCTCCTACTTTTCATGGCACTAAGGTGGATGAAGATCCACAAGGCTTCATAGATGAGGTTTTCAAGGTGGTAGATGCTATGGGTGTGACCCCTAGGGAGAAAGCGGAATTGGCCGCTTACCAACTTAAGGATGTTGCTCAAGTGTGGTATGAGCAATGGAGGGGTGAGAGACCCTTAGAAAGAGGACCGGTTGATTGGGAGGAATTCAAAGAGGCTTTCCTAGATAGATTCTTTCCTTTAGAGTGGAGGGAGAAGAAGATGGTTGAATTCATGAACCTCCGTCAAGGGGGAATGAGTGTGCAAGAGTACTCTCTCAAATTCACCCAACTCTCTAAGTATGCCCCAAACATGGTAGCCAACCCTAGGGCTAGGATGAACAAGTTTGTGATGGGCGTGTCTAGCTTGGTGGAAAAAGAGTGTCGTACGGCTATGCTTCTTAATGACATGGATATCTCTAGGCTCATGGTTTATGCGCAACAAATTGAGGAGTCCAAAATTAGGGAGATAAGGCAAGAGGGTAAGAGACCTAGGTCGGATGATTCTAGTCACCAAAGGCCTAAGAAGAGGTTTTATCCCCAAGATTCTTCTATGGGAAACAAGGATAGGGCTCCAAATCAATCTTCTCAAGGTGGTGGTCATTCCTATGAAAGGGCTAGGTGCCCTACTTGTGGCAAGCAACATGGGGGTAAGTGTCTTGCCGGAACGGATGGTTGTTTTGCATGTGGTAATAGAGGCCACAAGATGAGGGACTGCCCAAACCTTAAATCAAGGGGGAGAGATGTCAATCAAGCTTCCCTAGATCCTAATGCTCCCAAGAAGAACCCTTCCTATGGGATGGGGGCTAGAAAGGATAATTAATCCGGATTGATGGTTTTGGTAAGTCTCAACTCTTGGTTATTGTTGCTTTTGTGTTATGAAATGAGTATATATGGTTTTATAGTTCCTATGATCATGTCGTCTTGATGAATTGCTTAGAGAATGAATTTTTCAAAAATTTGGTAAGATGGCAGTCAACTTCACTGTAAAAAATTTTGGCATTTTGAAGAAAATTGTTTTGTCTTGAATTTTAGTTTCAATGTGTGTAAAGGCATTGTTTATGAGCATTTTTAACGTTGGAGAAGGTAGTTCCTCCATAAAAGAAGATTGAGGTTGAATTTTTGACTTTGTGAAAATTGGTGAAAGTTGCCTATGTTGCTAAGTGTTGAAAGTGTAAAATGATGTTCCTTGCTAGTGGATGCTTTGATTGTTAGTGTTTTGATCATGATCTAAGTGTATTATATGATGCTAAGTGAGTCCTTGTTGTTCTTAAAATTTAAGTGTCATTCGAGGACGAATGTTATTCCAAGTGGGGGAGAATATAACGCCCCAAAATGAACTAAGGTGAACTAGAGCCTCATGGTTGTTTCTTGAGTTAATTTTAAGTTAAACGGAGTTAGTTTGGTGTCCTTAGGCAGTGTGCAAAGTTTGTTAAGTTTGGAGTTCAATCGACCAAAAACGTCCATGACGTTCGGATGGTATGCCTTAGAATGTACTTGTATGTCTTGGCGAGTTTGGATGAGTTTTATGTGTTCGTTTTACTTGAAACATGCGTCGGATGTTCCTTAGACCTAGACGACTTAGTTTAGGGGTTTGACGTCCGGGCACGACCCCACCTAGGACCCACAAGGGGCCCTAGATGAAGGGCCCAAGACTTGGGCAAAGTCTGCCCATCAGTGCTCACGACGCCATGGCGACGGTCCGTCACTCAGGACGGTCCGTCGAGCCAGGGCGTCGTGGTGACAGAGAGTGGAAATTGGACAGGCTCCATTTGAGCCAAGTGTTCCTCGAGGACCCCATGACGGTCCGTGGTGACGTGACGGTCCGTCGAGGAGGTCTCGTCGACGAGGCCTGCCAGTGCATGACTTAAGGCTGCCAACTTGGGTGTTTTATGTAAATACACCCAAGCCTTATAAGGTCTCTTACACCCTAAACCTAGAGAAGACCCCTTTTACTTCAAGATCCAACTCTCTCTTTCTCTCAAGAAAACTCTCTCAACTCTCTTGGAAGCTAGAAGTCAAGGAAGGATAGGAGGACGGATTGGGACTTGTTTCTTCATCAAATTCGTGGGTTTCTTTCTCCTAAAGGTATGGTATCCATTCTTGAATACCTTTCCATTAAAGAAGCCAACTTCCAAAATGGTTTTCAAAAAGGGGTTTTAAACTCAACTTCTTCTAAACTTTGATTTCTATTATGGGTCTTCTTGTAACTAAGTTCTAATGGTTTAAATGTATTTATCTTGGTTTGAATAGATGATTTTGATGTTAAAACTCCATGAAACTCTTGTTTATGCATACTTCAATTTTTGACTTGAAAATGGGTTATGTGAGCATGATTTGAGTAGGGTATGAACTTGGGTCTTCTTGTATTTGTCATGTTGGTGTAGCTACTGCCCTAAGGGCCTTAATATGGTTAAATATTGATAAATTGCTTATGGGTAATGATGGTTTGATTTGTTGATGAGTTGCTCTCATTGTATAATTCTTATTATGAATTGCTATTTGAGTGGTATGGTCCACCTTATGGGTGGCGGTGCTAATTGATGAACTTGATGTTACTTAGTATGGTTTGAGTATGTGATCTTGAAGGTCTAATATGTGAAATGAAGATATATTGGAAATGGGTCTTGTGTTGTGTTTGATGTAGCTTGAATTGCATGTTAGACCTAGTTTATGTCTAAATGAAGTATATGATTATGAGAAGTATGTAGAGTGTGTAGCTTGATGAATCAAGGTTAAAGTATGAGTAGAACTTGATGGTAATGAAATGATGCTTATATGCAAGGTGTGCACATGTACACACACACTCTTTTAAGATTTGTATTATGTCAAGTTGAGCAAAAAGGGAAATCTTGAGGTGGACACACTTCGTGAGTTGAGATGTAGTGTCTAGTAACAACCTCTCCATTTCCTAGTGAGCTTTCTAAGATAGACTATTATGTTGAAAAATCCGTGTGGAGTTATGCCTAGCACCGAGAGGATATGAAGGGGAGGTGGATCGCACTTCGTTAGTTGAGATGTTGTAATCCAAAGTACCTCTTGAGATGAGTACTCCTCGTTAGTAGAGAGTGAGTTACTTAGTAACAATCTCCTTATCCCTTAACTATGTGCCCGCATAGGTGTAGCTATTGGAAAAGCCATGTAAACGCTAAGAAGCATGACCTTACACTAGGCAAGTAAGGATCCCTCATCCGATAGGGGTTAATATCGGGATTCCATGTCTAGCTCTCATGGTCTTTGTCGGTTAAGCTAACTCCCACAAAAGAATTGATTTGAAACTAATTATCTTGTGTATTGTTGAAGTTGTGTATGTATGCCGTGAAGTGCTCAATCCACATTAGTTACCGAGTAGGAGCATTGAGTGGGAGTAGTAGTATGGGATGCTATTCTCACATTGCACTTGGTGTGACCTATACCTACTATGGGAGAAGAGTACCTTCATGAAATCCGTGTGAATGAGTACTATGGTGTAGTGTTATGGAGGATTATTGTGGAGTACTTGAGTAAATGGAATCCATTAGGAGTACTAAGTGGGAGTGGTAGTATGGGATGCTACTCTCACATTGCACTTGGTATGACCTATATTTCCATGAGTGTTTTGCATATGTTAGCCAAGGGCGTGGATTTGATTTCTAACAAAGTAAGCCTAATATTTGGTAGTTTTAAGGGTCGCTTTGGTGTGCTTTGAAGGGAGGTGTAATGAGAGTCCCTTCTTGGCTCACCTTAGGGAGTCTTAGGATAACCTTGGGTTAGGGCAACTTCAAAGGAAAAGGGTTCATATGACTTGGACCGTGCCATTCACTGTAAGGTCTTCATTGTAAGAATTCAAAATGTTCACTATGATGCTTTATTCAATTTTATTGCAAGTTTAGCAAAGTTAATTGAAATGTTCCTTTTGTTTACTTTAAGTTTGGTAAGATAGCCATAAAGTGTTAATTGTTGATTCTTATGTGGGTTTGCTTCTAGATTCATGAAGGTTATATTTGAATTGCATAAAAAGCTATCTTTACTAAAATGTCCCTTTTTGCATGTTTTTGCATATGCCATACTTAGTACATTGTTGTACTAACCCCATACTTTTTATACCTTATGAGTATAGGTTGGAAGCCCTTTTGGGAGGATCGGAGTCGAAGCTTGGGAACTTTATCTCTCAAGAAAATTTGGTCTGTCCTCATATATTCGAGGACATAGTTTTATGTTTCTTAGTTTCTTTATTAATACTTAAAAATGTATTTACTTTTATCGTAAAGGACCGTGTCCCTAAGATTCCAAGTTGTGTCTTTAAGTTGGCTTGTGACGATAAGATTTCTTAGTATTTATTAAAAGACTCCTTTTATTATTATTATCGTGAAAAGTTTTAATTTCCGCACTACTTTTCATGCTTTATGTTATGAATGCTAGTTAGAGGGCTTGTACGAGACCCCAAAGGGGTCAAGTACGCCCGGTTACGATTCGAAAGTTTTCCCTAATTTCTAGGGGGTGCTTGCGGGTTGTGACAAGCATCTTAAGCCTGGTGGTCTAACTCAGATTATTGAGGTTCCGACTTAGAAGTGGGAGGCCATTAATATGGACTTCGTGGTTGGCCTTCCGAGGACTAGGAGGCAGCATGACTCCATATGGGTTATTGTGGACAGATTGACTAAGTCTGCCCACTTTATCCCTGTGAAGTCTACTTACAGAGCCGAGGATTATGCGAGACTCTACATTGATGAGATTGTGAGATGGCATGGGATTCCCTTGTCTATTATTTTAGATAGAGGAGCTCAGTTTACTTCACCTTTCTGGAGATCTTTCCAGAATAGTTTGGGCACGCAGGTAAAGCTTAGCACTGCCTTTCATCCTCAGACAGATGGGCAGGCAGAGCGCACTATTCAGACACTGGAGGACATGTTGAGAGCGTGTGTGATTGACTTCAGAGGTAACTGGGATGACCATCTGCCTTTGATAGAGTTCTCGTATAATAATAGCTATCACTCCAGCATTGGGATGGCACCGTTTGAGGCACTGTATGGTAGGAGGTGTAGATCTCCAGTTGGGTGGTTCGAGGTTGGAGAGTCGTCCATTTTGGGTCCGGAGATCATTCATGAGGCCTTAGAGAAGGTCAGAGTGATTAGGGACAGGTTGACTACTGCTTACAGTCGGCAGAAGTCATATGCTGATAACAGAGAACGGCCCTTAGAGTTTTATGTTGGTGACCAGGTTTACTTGAAAATATCACCTATGAAAGGGGTGATGAGATTTGGTAGAAAAGGGAAGCTAAGTCCAAGGTATGTGGGGCCATATGAGATCCTACAGCGTGTGGGTGAGGTGGCCTATGAGTTAGCATTGCCTGCGGAGCTAGCTTCTGTTCATCCAGTCTTTCATGTCTCTATGTTGAAGAAGTGCCTAGGTGATCCAGCATCAATCTTACCTGTTGAAGGTTTGGGGGTTGGTGAAGACTTGTCTTTTGAGGAGGTACCTGTTGAGATCTTAGACAGACAGGTCAAGCGGCTGAGGAACAAGGAGATTTCCACAGTGAAGGTATTGTGGAGAAATCATCTTGTTGAGGGTGCTACGTGGGAGGCTGAGGCCGTCATGAGAGCCCGCTACCCTCACCTTTTCATCTCTTGAGGTTAGACATCCTACTCTTAAACCTATGTTTCCTTATCTCTCCGTATTTTGTTGCTATTGATTGACTGTGTATAGTGATTTTATTATAATCTGACTGGCATTACGATGTGAAGTTGTAGTGTCATTCGGGGACGAATGTTCCTAAGGGGGGGATAATGTAACAACCCTAAAAATGAATAGGATCAAGACTAAGGGTGTCAAGAATGCTTGCGATTAAACCAAGGTACACACGGATTGATATGCGTAGAACCAGACCTTAGAACCCTTACTACGACCAAGTCAACTAACTTGGGGAGTTAGTTGAGCTTGGAAAGGTTGGGACCAACCATGTAAGGCTCTCGAAAACTAAGATTTAATCGAAGGAGTCTTTACCGGACTTAAAAGAAGAAATCTTAAGTTTTGAAGGTCTAGGTGTAAAATTGTCTTTTACCAGGCTAAGGGTAATATCGTAATTACCCTAAATATATAATTAATTAATTATTTAATAAGATGGAGGGGCAATTTTGGGAGAGAGAGCCGAAATTTAACTCTTGGAGTAGAGTCTTGCTCCACCCGGGTTCGAACCTAGGTGGAAGCAATGATTTAAATTACTTTTATTTAAGGTTGATAAATTAATTTAACTAATTAATAATTATTAAACTGATTTAATAAAAAGGAAAAAAAATCAGATTTTTATTAAGTTAATTAAAAATCCTATTTTTGACTAAGTCTTAAATTTAGTCTCCTAATCCTAAAACAACACCCTCCCTCACGTTTCTCAACTCTCTCTCTCACGTTCTCAATCTCTCTCACGTTGTTCCGCAAAACACATCAAAAACCAGAAAAAAATTCATCAAAAGTTCCTCACACTTGAAGAACTCACAAGAATTTTTAAGTAAAAGACAAAGTAATCAAAACGTCAAGGCTAAGAGAGGTTCATCGAGTAGGGTGTACGTTGAAGTGAATTGGGCGTGGTTTGGAGGAGTTTCCGGGAAGCAGCTCCACGCTTGAATAACGTCTAAAGGTATGGTTTCTCTCATGGAATTCTTTCTCCAAGAGTACTTTCTTTCGATCGCTTTTTAAACTCTTGAAACTAAGGTTGTTCCCCTTCGTATGTCCTTGTCCTTAGCTCCCAAACGAATTTGTAGGATGGGTATGTTGTGCTGCTAGATTTTTGCATGATTGATGTTTTTAAATTAAATACGAATGTGTTTATGTGTGGTAAATCACGATAATGATCATCAAAATATGACCGGAAAAGTTGATGTATAGGCGTGTATAGGGCAGTGTTTTAGTCATTGTTTTGGGGTGTATAAGTTGTGTATTTATTGTGTATTTTACGTGTATAATGGATGTACAATGTGATTTTCATTATAATGAAGTATAGTGAATTGAATAATCGCCTTATAGCTATCTAAACGTATGAAAAAAATGCACCTAAAAATGGTTGGAGAAGGACTAAAATTTCCAGATTTTTGTACCCTTCAAAAGTGTCAAATTATGGGTTTTTAAAAATAAAATAAACTAAGTGAGGTCAATGGGAATCGAACCCAATACCTCACCTGTGAAAGAAGCTAAAAAAATTTAAACAAAAACGTAAGGGGCTAAGGGGAATCGAACCCCTTAGTTACTGATGTCGCGAGAAAGAAAAAAGGAAAGAAAGAAAATTAAGAGGGGGGCTGGGGGAATCGAACTCGCGACCAGCCCTGCCCTCGCGAAAGAAAAGAAAAGAAAAATAAGAGGGGGACTGGGGGAATCGAACTCGCGACCAGCCCTGCCCTCGCGAAAGGGAAAGAAAAATAAAGGGGGGCTGGGGGTTCGAACTCGCGACCAGCCCCTACCCTCGCGAAAAGAGAAGAAAAATTAAAGGGGAGGCGTGGGATTCGAACCCACGACCTCCCAGTAAGCGCGAAGGAAAGGTATTTGTTAAAATAAAAAAAAATAGAGGGGTTGTGGGGGTTCGAACCCACCGCCTCACAGCCCCCTCAGCGAAATTGAGACAAAAATAAAGGGGGTTGTGGGGGTTCGAACCCACAACCTCCCCATTGCAGTGAATTTTAATAAAATTAAAATTTAAGAGGTTGTGGGGGCTCGAACCCCCAACCCTTTGATTAATTAAGAGGGAAATTAAAATAGAAAATTTATCCTTGAATATAAATGTTGAGATTTAATTTAAAGTCTAATGTTATGAATATTAGAAATAAAATTAATGAAAAATATAAATGATATCCAAGTGATTCAAGATTTGGGTTTCCTTGCCCAAAATTCCGTATTGATGCATAAGTCATACGTGAGTAAATTATCCATAAATAATGCCATCTACTTAGATCAAAAAAATTAAGATCTTGGCATATATACTAGATACATAAGTCTTGTACTACATAATTTTAGGAAAGTAAGAATCACTTAACGAATTATGAATGAAGCCCATGGCTTGTATGTATAGACACATAAGTCTAACATACGTTCAAAATTAAGTGAACCTAAGATGTATGTAATGAAATGACGAACCCTAGAAGGGTTAAGCATGAGTGTAAGATACACTAAAAGGCCAAGTGCATTGGCATATGATGAAATGAACAGTCACGTAATAAGAGGTGAGTAACTATGAAAAGTAAAGGTGCTAATGATGAAGAATGTGGTGACAACATGATGTGAGGCTAATGTAAATGATGAGAGCAATCTCGAATGAGTCTAAGTAAATGTTATCAAAACGTACTCACCTATGAGAGTGTAAGATAATGAAGAGACCAGTCTCTATGAACACTCTAATGAAAGTATTGAGCTTAACACACTTAATACTAATTATGAGATGAGAAATCATCTAATGAGCTATAATGTCCTCATACTAGAAGCCAGCTTCCATGACGTATGAGATGAATGAAATGGAACTTTATACTGAGCACCGATAGACTAGCTATGAGCGGTGATGCCTTCTTTCGGGAAGGGCGAAGGTTCACGTAACTCTCATGAGATGAGACAGTCCGGCCTGTCGGGTATGGGTCTCCATATATCTCCTAGTCTTTTAACCTATATTGCCAATATAGGGATCTGGCGGGGTTAAATTCCCATGTACGCTAGCATGTTATTGGATCACTTTGGCCGGTGATTCCACCTCTTTTCGGTGTGGGGGAGACACTGGATTTCATGATGCTCACATGATCTATGTCGGTTAAAGTTAAAGTTCCCAATGAATGAAAAGCATAATGAAATGAATGGTACCAAAGGTGTTAGGATAGGATAATCAAGAGGTGAGCTAGACTCAAGTAATAACACTAGGTTATTCTTGATCATTGCACAGGACACCCGATGAAAGTCTTAAACTACACCTAGGTATAGCTGGTGTTCACACTGGCCTATGAATGAAATGAAATGAAGTACGTATGAATTAATGAAGCAGACTATATGTTTGCTAATGAAGACTCCCTAGTTGAGGTCCCATATGTTGAGCCCTCATTTTGGAAAGTCATAATGTCAAGTTCATGATTCCAAGTTCTCATGGCAAATGAATGTAGAATATGAAAGAAGCTATGTGTTACATGTTGTGTGCTATGATATGTGCTATATGAAGATATTATGTGTTGTGTGCAATACGATATTTATAATGATGCATGTTACTCTCATGGCATGACCTTTACTAACCCAATTTGGAAAGTTCACTAACTTTCCTAATCTCAATTTGGCAAGTCCACTGACTTGACTTCCGAAAATCATGTTGTTAGGAAAAAGCTATTCTTTCTCATGCATGTCCGTGGTGTATGCTTGCATATACCCATACTTAGTACAAATGTGTACTAACCCTATACATCTATACTATTTTAGGTGCAGGCACAGGTGGGCGATAGAGCTACAGGATCATTGTTGCAGCTATCCGGACGTCAACATTCATCCGGAGTTAGGTAAGTCCTCATGCTTTTGAGGATGCTACTGTTTTACATTCTAGCTTAGTTTTAGAGTTGAGCTAGTGGAGCATGTTCCACTAGCGTTTCTTTCCTGTTTTTATTCAGACCTTGTATTGGTGCCATTTTGGCAATTATACACTTAATACTTATTGATCTATTTCTTCCAGTTGCTTATCTCGTAATGTTAGATGGTTGATGGTGAACTATTATGAAATGTTATGAATGTTTAACAAATATGTTAAGGAGCAAAAAGTTTCAAATTTTCCGCTAAAATTAACCTAAGTGAAGTATGAATAACGTAAGTAGGCTTGTCTGCGACCTCTGAGAGGTCAACGACGCCGGTCTCGTCTGGGGTCTAAATTCCAGTCGTGACACTCCCCCTTGGGAGAAAACCTCCACTCTATGATTGTGGACTGCACCTTTTAGTTCAAGCAAGAGTGGATCATTGTCTTACTTTTCCTTAACCTCATTTACCAAAGAAGATTCTACCCCATTCTGAACTGTTACACCATTTTCTGA
Organism: Solanum lycopersicoides; assembly: GCA_022817965.1. Classification (NCBI taxonomy): domain Eukaryota; kingdom Viridiplantae; phylum Streptophyta; class Magnoliopsida; order Solanales; family Solanaceae; genus Solanum; species Solanum lycopersicoides. The sequence goes on along the minus strand of CM040627.1, from coordinate 71,787,495 downwards.
TATGCTCATAAGGCGAACTCCCAAGCGAGCAAGCCTGTGAACATCCTTCACTAGATCCTTTCTTTCTTCCTCAACATGGGCTACACTACCCATAGATAGTCTACTAAAAGCGTCTGCTACTACATTCGCCTTACCAGGATGATAATGCACACTCATATCATAATCCTGAAGGTACTCAAGCCATCTCCCCTTGCGAAGATTCAACTCTTTCTGGCTGAACACATACTGAAGGATCTTATGGTCAGTGAACACATATAAATGAACATCATACAAGTAGTGTCTCCAGATCTTGAGTGCAAACACCACTGCTGCAAGCTCGAGTTCATAAGTCTGATAGTTCTTCTCATGCACCTTAAGTTGTCTAGAAGCATAAGCTATAACCTTATCTCGCTGCATCAATACACAACCAAGGCCAACTCTGGATGCATCGCAATAGATCACATAACCATCTGACCTCTCTAGTAGAGTCAAAACAGGAGCTGTAGTCAATCTAGTTTTCAACTCTGCAAAACTTTTCTCACAATCATCTGACCATTGAAACTTGACCATCTTCTGCGTCAACCTAGTCAATGGTGAGGCTATCGATGAAAATCCTTACACGAACCTTCTGTAATAACCTGCTAGACCTAAGAAACTTCTAATATGTGTAGCAGAGGTAGGTCTGGGACATTGTTTCACTACTTCTATCTTCTGTGAATCCACTTGGTTCCCTTTGCTAGATACAATGTGACCAAGGAAAGCAACAGATTGCAACCAGAACTCACATTTGCTAAACTTAGCGAATAACTAGTGATCTTTGAGAGTCTGCAGAACAACTCTCAAATAACTTGCATGTTCTTCCTCATTCATAGAGTAAATAAGGATATCATCAATGAAGACGATAACGAACAAGTCCAAGTACTGTTTGAACACTCTGTTCATCAAATCCATGAAAGATACAGGAGCATTGGTTAGTCCAAATAACATAACTACAAATTCATAATGACCATACCGAGTTCATAAGGTTATTTCCGGAATGTCACTATCTCTGCTCTGAGCTGATGATAACCCGATATGAGGTCTATCTTTGAGAAATGGCTAGCACCCTAAAGTTGGTCAAACAAGTCATCAATCCCGGGGATGGGATACTTTATTCTTGATTGTGACCTTTTTCAACTGTCTATAGTCAATACACATTCTGAGAAAACCATCTTTCTTCTTTACGAACAACACTGGTGCACCCCATGGTGAAATGCTAGGTCTGATGAAACCCTTATCTAGAATGTCTTTCAACTGCTCGTTCAATTACTTAAGCTCTACTCGAGCCATTCCGGGAAGATCTTCTAGAAACACTTTTGGAAATTCACTGACTACTGGAACTGACTCAAGAGTTGGGGTTTCAGAGCTAGAATCCTTAACCCGAACTAGATGATAGAGATAATCCTTAGAGATCATTTTTCTAGCCTTAAGGTAAGATATAAATCGACCCATAGGCGCTAAGCTACTACCCTTCCATTCTAAGATTGGTTCGTCTGGAAACTGGAAACAAAAAATCCTAGTTCTACAATCGATCGATGCATAACATGAATGTAACCAATCCATGCCTAGAATGACATCGAAGTCTACCATTTCTAACTCTACTAAATTTGCTGAGGTGACTTTCTGAGAGACTGTGATAGGGCAATTTCTGTATACCCGTCTAGCTTTAACTGGGTCACCGACTGGAGTAGAGACTAAGAAAGGTTCTGAGAGAGTTTCTTGATTGACACTGAATTGGACTGCTACGTAAGGAGTTACAAAAGAAAGAGTAGCCCCTGAATCAAACAATGCATAAACATCAAAGTCAAAGACTCGTAATGTACCAGTGACTACATCAAGAGAACCTTCTGATCCTGGCGAGCTTGAAGAGCATACAACATTTTCTGGATCTAATCGCCACCTGTACCAGATGAGTTACCCTGCTGAGTCGGGCGATTTGCTGGTGTTGATGAAGTTGTAGACTGAGTCTACCATTTCCACCTCCTTGACCCTGTCTCGAAGGACAATTTGTCAATCTGTGACCCGACTGACCGCACCCAAAACATTCCTCTTTTCCTGCAAGACACTCGCCCGGATGGTTCTTACCACACTTAGGGCAAGCAGGGTAAGTCTTGGTGCCTGAAACACTTCTCTGAGACTTAGAGCCTGGTGCTCTAACCTTCTAGTCAAACCTGTTCTTGGAGGATGGAACACTAGCTGATGAAGGGGCTGGAGATGAGAACTTCTGCTGACTCTGCGAGCGATTTCCACCACCCGATTTCTGCAGAGAATATTCATAGTTCCCAGTCCTAGCCTTCTTATTCTCTTTGGCCTGTTCTCTAAGCTTATCACCCTGAACCTGCTGAGCATGAGTCATAAGCCTAGAGATGTTCATATCTCCCAGTAACATAGCATTTTTGCACTCTGTTTTCACCAAATCCAACACTCCATACAAGAAATTATTCATCTGAGCCCTGGAGTCAGCAACCATGTGAGGAGCATACCTGGAGAGTTGGTTAAACTTCAGCCCATACTCTTGGACTGTCATTTTTCCATGTCTCAAGTTCATGAATTCTTGAGCCTTTGCTTCTCTCAACTCTATTGGAAAAACCTGTCGAGAAAAGTCTCACCGAAGCACTCTCAAGTAATAGGAGATGCATTTGCACCCCTATTCTCCTTCCACTGAGTGTACCAGATATGAGCCACGTCTTTCAGCTGGTATGACACCAACTCAACCATATCATTTCGAGTAACCTGCATCACCTCAAAGATCTTCTTGATTTCGTCTAAGAAATTCTGAGGATCCTCATTAGTCTGCGATCCTAAGAACTCAGGCGGATTCATCCTAACAAAGTCACGGACCCTTGATGCTGCTGATCCACTATTTTCATTCAGATGAGCATGAACCCGATTGTTCTAGTGGGTCATACTCTAAGCCAACATCTGTATGGTATTCCTGAACTCAATATTGGAGACTTCTTGATCTGGGACTGGAGGAGCTGCGTTTGCATTCCTGGCATTCGTATTCCTAGCGTTAGCTCTACGAGGAGGCATGATCTAAAACGTAAAACGTCAAGTTAGAATTGGATTAGATCATACCTTACGCACGATAAGAGTAATAACAAAGTAAAGTTTTCCTAAAACACTTCATAGCCTCCTTCTCATTAGATGTGGTGCACTTCACACCCATGAAAATGACTCTACTTAGTGCGGCTTTTCAGACATCCTAGGACTCTTGAACCTAGTATTCTGATACAAAGTTTTGTCATGCCCCGAGCTACCCCCGAGACGCGGACACGGAACCTAGGACCACAAGTGATCCCAAGCTAACCCTGCTCGCATGATCATGAGCATACTAAAGAATAATAAACTGTTGCGGAAGCTAAATCATACTTAAAATGAAAATATGGGGAACACCCATATGCTAAATCTAAGATATATAAAAAAATAATGAGTTTAATACAAATAAAATATCAACTCAACGCTAAGCTCAAACTAACTATGTCTGAAATAAGCCTCTAGACTGGACTAGAAATATTGGGACAAGCCCCAGCTAAATTTAGCAAAACTGAAACTAAATGACTAAAAAGACTGACATGAAACTCATGACTGTTGTCCTCAGAGAATGAGGACTCACCACTGAATCTGCTGAACTGGAGATCGAAAATTGATCTATGCGTGATCTGGATGCTGAGAACCTGAACCTATATCACGAGAAGATGTAGCGCATGTATGCGTTAGTACTTGAAGGTACTCAACATGTAGGATAGAGTAAAGATGAAATAAAACATAACTGAACAAGCACAAAAGCAAGTATAATAACCAGTACATGATATACTGAATTTTGAGTTAACTGGATGCAGTGACCAATTTATACCATGCTAAAACTTAATACTGAATGTACTGATAAATGGTCAATGCATAGAGTCTGACTGAACTGTGGGAGCTACTAATAACCGACAATAAAACCACATGAGCTAAATGTGGAGTCTGATGTATAAGCCCCATCGAGAGGACCTAATATATACTCTGCCAAAGGTATAAAGGCATACTGGCGTGATCTCTAAACTGATTGTCCACACTGATTGTCCACAGAGGGGACTTACAACCTACTTGGCTAGTAGTTCTGGGACTAATTGGGTACGCTGACCCTAGTCCAACTCGTATTATGCTACTCCCATTGATTTATGTAGTTAACTAATTATTTTTGAATTTCTGTAAAATACTGGATAGCTCAAGCCTGAACATGCAAACTGAGAATGCAACATTTAATTTGATAATGATGCATTAATAACTGAGGCATATATATCTGAAGTAACTGAAATATCTGACCTAGCATATGTAATTCAAGAACTAAAGAAATATAAAGATAGGGTTATGAAATTCATGCGATAATGTGAGTAATAACATTATAATCTGATTTCGAACGTATACTTTAAATAAATCATGAAGTTCTGTCGTAATTCTAGGAACCCTAGGTTTAATCATGATAAGAGAATCAAGAGCTGACTGAACACTAGGGACCCAATGGGTGAAAGCAACCCACTAGTGAAATCTCACATACCTGATGATGAAATTTACGGAAAAATACTTAGATTTCGTGGCTGGAACTGCTGGAAACTTGTTGCATTCTTGAACTAGGGTTCTTGAGTTTTTTCTCCTTTCTTGCTTCTAATTTTCTATCTTTTGATTAATGATTTTTACTTAGGTAAGTTTTAGTTATGTTTCTAGGCTTAAACTGCTTAAAATCTGATGATTTAGGGTCAAATATCTTAAGGTTTAAACGAAGTGGGAAAAGACCAAAAAGACCCCTGCGTAAGTTGCTGTTGGACCAAACGAAGGCATGTACAGACGGTCCGTCGTTCCATCGATGGTCCGTCGTTTGGGTCCGTAGGTTGGGTCTGTTCGACATGCCTTTTCTAAAACGGGCATAAATTTTTATTCGAAGCTCTGATTTTAGCAATGTTCATGGCTATGGAAAGATAATTCAATTATCTATCTGTTGATATGTCATGGGACAATTAATTCATTTTATTCTAAGATGTATGATCATTTGAAGTTGACCCTACTGCCTTTCCCTCCTAAATGGCTGCTAGTTCCCACCTACAGTCAGACTTACGGACCGTGGGTCCACCTACGGACCATGCTGGTCATCCGTGGTTCTGGTCAGAGGGTGGGTGAATGAGGTCTCGATCGACGGTCACGGACTACGGACCGTAGTCTGACCTACGGACCGACGGTCTGTCCGTCGACCAAGACTTAACCAATTTTCCTGTGATGAGATTTTTGGGAGTTTTTGACCCCATCGACAAATGTGCAGAACGGACCGTAGGTCAGGCTACGGTCCATCGATGCCACCGTTGGTTGCACGTGCAGATTTTTTTCTGAAAAACTAGTTTTTGGTCTGTTTTGGATACGGGGTGTTACAAAAATTATCTGTCATTTATGATAGAAAAAATGACTAATTCAAGTCAAGTTAATGCTGAAGCAGTGAGTGCTGCAATAGTAAGTGATGCAACAACATTGGTTGCACACATTTGTTCAACTGTTGTCCTAGCACCGGCTGAGAAACTTGTAAAGTTTTCTGGAGTCGACTTCAAAAGATGGCAGTAGAATACGATCTTCTATCTCACTGCATTGAGTCTGCAGAGGTTCATTAATGAGAATATTCTTGTTATGTCAGATGAATCTCCGCCTGAAGAACGATTATTGGTAACAGAAGCATGGACACATTGAGATTTTTTGTGTAAAAATTATATCTGAGTGGCCTGCAAGATGATCTGTACAATGTGTACAGTAATTTCAAAACCTCAAAAGAACTCTGGGATGCTTTAGAAAAGAAGTACAAAATAGAGAATGCCAGAATGAAGAAGTTCATTGTGAGAAAGTTTCTAGATTATAAGGTGATAGACAGTAAGACCGTCGTCACCCAAGTTCAAGGGCTACATGTCATAATCCATGATCTCCTTGCTGAAGGTAAAAATTTATTCAATGCCTATGTTGAAAATATTAACTTTATTTTTAATACTTACATAATATTTAATCTATGATTGATTGTGAATGATGTTTTTCAAGTGGCTACCATTATTGAGAAATTACCTCCATTTTGGAAGGACTTCGAACACTACTTGAAACATAAACGCAAGGAGATGACCATTGAAGATCTCATAGTAATGTTGAGAATAGAAGAGGATAACAAAGCCGAGAAAAGAGGTCACGTGGTAATTCAGCAATATCTGGAGTAAATATTGTTAAAGATAATCCAACAAAATTAAAGAAAAGAAAGAAAACATCTGGTCCAAAAAGCAATCCTCCTAAGTAGAAGTTCAATGGAAATTGCTTCAATTTTGGCAAACGTGGTCATAAGGGTACTGAATGTCGAGGTCCCAAGAAGGACTAAAAGAAGAAGGATCAAGCAAATTTGGCTGAATCTAAAGGAGAAATGGACGGTCTATGTGCAATGTTTTTAGAATGTAACTTGGTTAGAAATCCAAGAGAATGGTGGATAGATTCTAGTGCCTTCAGTCATGTTTGTGCCACCAAAGAATTATTTTCATCATATACTCCAGCACCTACAGACGAGAATTGTTTCTGGCAAACTCCGTTGTTGCAAAGCGGGAAAGGAACATACAAGGTCCTTGTCACGACAGGAGTCTAGACCCCAGACGAGACCGGCGTCGTTGACCTCTCAGAGGTCGCAGACAAGCCTACATACGTCATCGTTACTTCATCTAGGTTAATTTTAGCGGAAAATTTGAACTTTTTGTTACTTAACATTCATATAAGACATTCTACTTAAACTCATAAACGTTCACAATCAACCATCTAATATTAAGATCATCAAATGAAAGAAATAGTTCAATACTGCATTAACTGTATACTTGCCAAAATGGCACCAATACAATGTCTGAAATAAGATGAGAAAGAAACGCTAGTGGAACACACTCCACTAACTCAAACCTGTATCTAAGCTAGAATATAATGGGCAAGCGTCCTCGAAAGCATGAGGGCCTACCAAGTCCGAATGAATGCTCCACGTACAGATAGCTTCAGCGTCGACTTGTAAGCTCTAACGTCCACCTGTGCCTGCACCTAAAAATGTAGAGTTGTTTGGGATTAGTACACACTTGTACTAAGTATGGGTATATGCAAGCACACACCAAGGACATGCATGATTAAGAAGAGCTCTTCCCTAACGATATGAATTATAAAAAGTCAAGTCAGTGGACTTGCCAAATTCGGATTAGGAAAGTCATGCCATGAGAGTAACATGCATCATCATACTTATCATTTTGCAAACAACACATAACATATTACACATATCATATCACATAGTTCATATCATTATTTCATATTCCATGAGACCTCGGAATCATGGACTTGACATTAGGACTTCCCAAAATGAGGGCTCAAGATATGGGACCTCAACTAGGGAGCCTTCTTTAGAAAACACAAAATCTTCTTCATTCATTCATACGTACTTCATTTTCATTCTTTTCATATACTAGTGCAATCACTAGTCATACCTAGGATGTAGTTTAAGACTCTCATCGGGTTTGCTGTGCAATGACCAAGAATAACCTAGTGTCATTACTTAAGTGTAGCTCACCTCTTCATTATCCTATCCTAACACCTTTGGTATCGTTCATTTCATTATGTGCATCATTTGAGGCTGGCCTCATTCTTTCTTTGGGAACTTTAACCTTAACCGACATAGATCATGTGAGCATCATGAAATCCAGTGTGTAATCCCCACACCGAAAAGAGGTGGAATCACCGGCCAAAGTGAACCAAAACATGCTAGCGTATATAGGGAGTCGAACCCTGCTAGATCCCTATATTGGCAGTGTAGGTTCAAAGACTAGGAGTTATAAGGAGTCTCATACCCGGCATGCCGGACAGTCTTATCTCTTGAGAGTTACGTTAACCTTCGTCATTCCCGAAGAAAGTCATCACCGCTCATAGCTAGCCTATCGGTGCTCAGTATAAAGTTCCATTACATTGAACTCATACATCATGGAAGCTGGCTTCTAGCATGAGGACATGATAGCTCATTTGATTTCTGATCTCATCATTAGTATTAAGTATGCATTAACTTCAATACTTTCATTAGAGTGTTCATAGAAACTGGTCTCTTCATTAGCTTTACACTCTCAGAGGTGAGTACGTTTTGGTAACATTTACTTAGGATCATTTGAGATTGCTCTCATCTTTCACATTAGCCTCTTATCATATTTTCACCTCATTCATTAACTTTAACACATTTGCTTTTCATAATTACTCACCCCTTCACGTGAATATTCATTTCATCATAGGCCAATGCACTTGTCTATTTAGTGTGTTTCACACTCTTACTTAACCCTTCTAGGGTTATATCATTTCATCACATACATCTTAGTCTCACTTACTTTTAAATGTATGCTAGACTTATGAGTCCACACATACAAGCCATGAGGCTTTATTCATAGTTTGTCTAAGTGATTCATGTTTACCCAAGATTATGTGGTACAAGACTTATGCATCTTGTAGATATGCCAAGATATTGATTTCGATATTTAGAGGCAACATTCATTTAATATTTACTTACTTATGACTTATGTGTCAATACGGAATTGGGCAAGGGAACCCGATTTTGAATCCCTTGGACAACACTTAATCTTATTTTAAACTTGATATTTGCATTTTTCAGATTTGGGAGACCCTAGTTCAATTCCCATCAACCCCATAATATTTCTTTCTTGTTCTCCTCTCCTTTTTCGTTTTAAGGCAAGGAGGTTGTGGGTTCAATCCCCCACAAGCTCATTATTTTTCTTTTAATTTATCCCTTAACTTTCTCACCTATCCAAAGGTTGTGGGTTCAATCCCCATTCACCTCATTTTATATTTCTCCTTTATTTTCCTCCTAACTCTCTCATTTATTTAAGAGGTTGTGGGTTCAATCCCACTCTCCACATTTATATTTCTCCTTTATTTTTCTCCTAACTCTCTCATCCATTCAAGAGGTTGGGGGTTCAATCCCCACTCTCCACCTTTATTTTTCTCCTTTATTTTTCTCCTAACTCTCTCATCCATTCAAGAGGTTGGGGGTTCAATCCCCACTCTCCACATTTATTTTTCCTTTCATTTTTTCATGAAATGTTTATGTAATTTACATTTGGTGAGGTCTTGGGTTCAATTCCCAATGACCTCACAATTTTTATTTTTTTTTAAATTAGTCATTTTGGCCGAGACTACATTTGGTCTCTTCCAATCCATTTTTCTCTCATTCTTTTGTTGATTTTTTGTAGCATTTTGAGTGACATTCAGTCAGCCACCTTAACCTTTTATGAACATCACGTTCTTAGCATTTTTACACACGCAAAACACAACATTTAACATACAAATTTCAGGCTGCAAACATAGTCAAATTTTCAGCACACACATGCTCAAAGCAGTCCACTTAATACACTTTTCCGAAATATATTTTTCATCCCTTACATGATTTCCTACCACACATTCAACACATAATCACAACCAGACCTAACATTATCTACCACAAGATATATCAACTCATGCTTTGAATCGTTCAGAGGATCTAATGACAGGGGCATGCAACGGGGACAACCTTAGTCTTTCAATCGTGATTTAAACTGAACCTTAAGGGTCTCTTGGGAAAGGGACCAAGAGATAAGAAAACCCATACCTTAATGTCGTTCACAACTTCTTTAAATGCTGTCAATTTACCATGAAACCAAGTCTCACCACCGAAACTTCAAGCACAATCCCGTCAAGAACTTGTTGTTGATTTTCGTTTTTAGCTTAGTTTTTCGTTTGAGTTTTTGTGTGTAAGTTCTTCAAGAGTGAAAAAATATTATTTTCAGTTATTTTAATGATAAAAAACGTGAGAATGAGAGTGAGAGACGTGAATATGAGAGGATTAGGATTATGATTAGGATTAGGAGAGTTAGGTAAAGATTAAGTCATACTAGGACTCCTCATTATTTATTAATTTTATTATTATTATTTTTTAATTAAAAATCTGATTTTTCCCTTACTTAAATCAGCTTTTTAAATATTAATTAATTCAACTAATTCACTTAATAAAATTAAATCAATTTAATCCTTGCTTCCACCAAGGCTCGAACCCGGGTGAAGCTAGATTTTGCTAAGGGTCAAATTCGGCAACCTCTACCCGAATTGCCCCTCCACCATATTAATTAATTAATTAATTAAATATTTAGGGTAATTACAATACTACCCTTAGCCTGAAAAAGACCATTTTACCCCTAGACCTTCCAAACTTAAGATTTCCCCTTTTTATGTCCGGTAAAGACTCATCCGGGTAAATCTTCATATTCGGGTGCCCTACATGGCTGGACCCAACCTTTCCTAGCTCAACTAACTCACCAAGTTAGTTGGCTTGGCTGTTGCAGAGGTTCAGAGGTATGGTTCTACGCGCATCAATCCGTGTGAACCCGGTCTAATCGTAGGCATTCTAGACACGTTAAGCATTACTTAGCATATCCATTGTTAGGGTTGTTACAGTCCTATTAAAGATGACATCAGGCAAGGTGGTGACTTTGAACAGGGTCTCATATGTTTCAGAATTGCGCAAGAACTTAGTTTCTATTCCAGTTCTAACTAAGAATGGATTCAAATGTGTATTTGTTTCTAGTAAAGTAGTAGTGAGTAAGAATGAAATGTATGTAGGAAAAGGTTACCTCAGTGATGGCCTTTTCAAACTCAATGTAATTGAACTTTATATGAATAAAGATTTTGCTTCTTCTAAATTGCTTGAGTCTAAATATTTATGGCATGAACGTTAGGGACAAGCAATAACAAAACCTTGCGAAAACTTATTAACTTAAATGTTTTGCCTAAATTTGAATGCAATAAATCAAAATGTCAAGTTTGCGTTGAATCTAAGTATGCTAAGCATCCTTATAAATCTGTTGAAAGGAATTCAAATCCCTTAGAACTGATTCACACTAACATTTGTGACATGAAGTCAACACCATCACGTGGTGAGAAAAAATATTTCATACTTTTATTGACAATTGCACAAGATATTGTTATGTTTACTTGCTAAATGGTAAGGATGAAGCAATAGATGCATTTACGAAAATTAAAACTGAAGTTTACACTACACCATTTTTGGCCTACGGCAACACCACGTAAGTGTAGCCTAAACTAGCAAAAAGTGTGGCCTTTGATAAAAGGCTACACTTTTGGACTTTCAGCAACACTTTTTAGGGGTTGCCCAAAAGAAATGTAACCTTTGACATTAGGCAACACTTTTTAAATGTTGCCATCTTTGGCTACACTTATAAAGCATAGCCAAATAGGTATAAGGGCACGCTTTAAGACGTGCATTAGCAACACCTATTTTTATTAGACTACACTTAAAAGCGTTGCCTTTTCAGATTTATTGGTCACACTTAAAAAGTGTTGCCTTTTATTGGTCATCTAGAGCAACACTTATAAAGTGTAACTTTATATCTCATCTATAGCAACACTTATAAAGTGTTACTTTATATCTCATCTATAGCAACACTTATATAGTGTTACTTTATATCTCATCTGTAGCAACACTTATAAAGTGTAATTTTATATCTCATCTAGAGCAACACTTACAAAGTGTAACTTTATATCTACCTAGAGCAACACTTGCAAAGTGTAACTTTATATCTACCTAGAGCAACATTTATAAAATGTAACTTTATATCTACCTAGAGCAACACTTATAAAGTGTAACTTTAACATTTATAAGCCTATATGTAGCACAAATATATATATATATATATATTTATATATATATATTATACATACATACAAGTGACCTAAAACACAAAATTAACTAATCATTAAATCGAAGCTATATATTTCAAATAAACTTCTAGAAATATTTCATGTACAACCAAAACTTAGAAAGTAATTGCTTAAAGATCTCTAATATCAACAAATTCCAAAAAACCAAAAGTGTCATTCAAAAGTATATGACAATAGTACAAAAATTCTTCATCTTTCACCACAATAGATCGAGTTTACTTCTGGCCAAATTCAAATTCAATTACCGGCATTTTCCTGCACATTCAAAATAAAATTATAAGTTTGTGAAATAATTGTGGAAGTGCATAATCGAAGAGTATTCACTGTAAGACAACCAATCCAAATCTAAATACAATTTCAATTTTAAAATTACACATTATAAGGACTACAACATTTGTGCAGTCTTCTGTTGTTGGCTCTCCAAAATTAAACTTCAAAAGTTTAAACAAAGATTAGAGGTTTGTCATAGGACAAGTGAGATAATTGTTGAGATATGAATTCTTTAATTGCATATAGAAAGATGTATATAGTATGAAGAATGATTTTTTCTAATCCTCTACTTACTCTTTCAGACTTCACAGATAGTAAGTCTTGAATGGATTGTAGTAACTTAAGAAGCAACAAAACTACTTAGTAATTCTGCACTTGCTACTTCTAATAATTCTGCACTAACAAGTCTTGAATGGTACATGTCTTACTTCTAATAATTCTGCACTAACAAGTCTTGAATGTTGTAGGATAAGTCTTTGTACTTGTCTTGATCACCAAATAAGACAGACTCATCATACAGGTAAGACTACTAATTCTGCAGTTGATACTTCTGATAATTTCATTGATCTTTCTATGCAGGATGAACAAAACAATCAATAAATAAGGATACAATGGAGACACAAATTAATAATAAGTCCAGCACTAACAACATATTGGTCCTGAGAACACTCACAAGAACACACAAATAGTTCAAACAAAACCAGACATGAACATTGGAAACAAGGTTCATAACATAGTTTAGAATGACCAGAAAAATCAATACATAACAACAGGAACATGATATTTTCAAATACATGCAGCATAGGGCAAGGTGCATCATCAGACTGCATCTCCAGTGCATACATGGAAGAGCCAAAATATTCTAACGGTTTTGTTGATGCAGGTTCTCCATTCCCTAAGCCCCTAGATATTGTTGTTAAGGAAGTTGCTGATATGGCTGGAAAGTGCAGGACACTACTAATTTGCAGGAAAAGAAATCTACAGGGAGGGATGAAATGACTCTTGTTTTGCAGGAGGTTATGGATATTCCTTTTCAGTATACTAAAGCCCATGTTACTCTTATTTCAAGTTCAAAAAATATAGGGCAACAAGAGGTCTTTGATACAGGTCAACAGAAAGCTAGGTTCATAACAAATCAGGAGAAAGGTTTAGTAAGAAGAGAAGGAATGCTATAAAAAGACATAAACAAAATCTTGAACAAGGTAAAGATTTAACAGTGAACAAAAAATAGAGGACCAGGCTGCAAGAAAATCCCCTTCCAATTTTCCTCTCCAATTTTCTCTGCCTTGTCTCTAGTTGAACATAGCCACAACCTCCTCGCGGAGAAAGAAATCAACTTTCTTTATGATCTTGTATCGCGAAAATCCCCCTGCAATATTCTTGTTTTTGGATTGAAACACAGTACTTTCTCAAATTTCAACAATCAATAGGGGTGGATTCACTGTCTTTCTTGAGGACAACCCCACGAAGATCAAACTTTATAACTCCACAAGTAATGTTGATAGTACTCGAATGCACAGAGTCAAGTATCAAACAATTGCTAGAGATGCATACAAGATTTTAAAATATGCTAGACAAAACCAGAAGGACTGCTACATCAAGAAAGTGCAAATTTATGTCACTTGTTACAAATGTTCCCAAGGAAGTGTATGAAGTGAAGTGGGATTTGGTGATTGTTGATGGACCAAGAGGCGAGAAACCGTAATTACCAAGAAGAATGGGACTCATGTATTGGTACATGATGTTGATAGAGTGATTGAGAAGTGGTTTTCTTGGGAATTCTTATGTGACACTAATTTGGTTTCTTATAAAGGGAAATTCTGGGATTTTAACATACTAGTAAAACCAAATGCAACTACATTTTGTCCTGCATAATTGAACATATATTAGTCTGCTATTGTAGAAAATATTATTTTCTTTGCTGTTAGATCTAGGCACACAGCTTATGTTTATTTCATTACTATAATCTTCCCTTAATTATCTTGAGAACACATCTTAATTATCTCTTTGTAAATTAGCTCCCTTCTATACATGTTTTAACTTCAAGGATGCCTCCATTCATTGATATTTTCAATCATAAGGTTGAATCTCTCCATTTGAATGTTAAATAGTATATACATTTCCAAAATGGAGAAGATGAAGGATATGGTACACAAGAAATTAGGGATGTCAAATTAGTGGACTGAACTTAGACAAGTAAAAATAAGCTTAGAATTTCATTACCAAGAACATCAACTAAACTAGAAGAAAAACAATATTCACACTATTAACAGAGAATTTGAAATACAAAATACCTTTTGAAGAACCGAATCTTGAGCTGACCCCGAAGAATATGGAAGATTTGTGCCTCTTACAGCTTGTGCGCTACTTGCATCAATAGGTGAAGCAAGGTTAGATCCAACACACCCTGGTATATCTTGAAAATTCATTCCAGGGTTGTGTTTGCAGCAATTGAGTGAATAAATGTCGCATTTCTTCTCTCAATTCTTCCTTTAGAGAAGTGATTTCATTGGCATGCTTTTGTTTTAGATTGTTAATTTCCTCATCTTTCTTCAAAGAACTTGTTGTCACTGATCTACCATAGCACCTAAGTCGACCTGGCTGCTCCCTTCCAAATACTGCCCTAAATGCATCATCAGTTGTTTCCCCAGAATTTTGGCGATTTTGAAGTTCAGCCTATTGAATAAAATTGGCATCCATATTTAATTATAAGTACTATTTCATTTCCAATCCTATGATAGCGATCAAGCATTAAAAAATTATGAAAACTTTTTGTAAAAAACAATTAAACAACATCGACAAATTATTGATATCTCCTCGAACTTGCACAAGAAGAAGAAGAAGAAGAAGAAGGCATACGTGATTAAAATTCAATGTAGTCAACAATAACAGTGAGTGATCACTATATGATCATCACAACAATAATGAAACTCATGGTGTGTCTTCTTCAGACTCGTCTTCATCATCAGACTCATCTTCATACACATTTTCAGACTCGTCTTCAAACGCATCTGAAAACTCATCTTCATACTCATTTTCAGACTCGTCTTCGAACTCATCTTCAAACTCCTCTTCATACTCGACTTCAAGTTGTTGAGTGACAAACTCCTCCAAAGGAACATCAATAATTGTTTCTGGTAAATCAGTCCTTGTTAAGAGTACTTCACCATTAACTTTTGGTATAGATGGACCCTTTGAATGTTCAGATGGCTCATTTTCATAACTTTGTGGGAGATTAGATTCAACTTTATCACCCATGTTAAACAAGTCTCTTGGAACAGTCTTCATAACATAATGTTTATCTTGATCATATGGATCTTGCACATAGAAGCATTGGTGTACTTGAGATGCAAGCACAAAAGGCTCTTCCTGAGAGCATCTCTTGTTAAAATAGACATAAGTAAGGCCATAAACATCTTTTTCAACCTCATACCAATCACACTTAAATAAAACAACCTAAAAATGGCTGTAATAGTTTAATTCAACAATATCAACTATTCTACCATAATAAGTCAAATCTGCAGCAATCGGATTTTTATCCTTTGAGCTTGCAAAGCTTGTAATTGAGGCAATTACTGTAACACCACTATTTTGTATTTTACGCCTTGCATCACGCTGCCTAACATGGAATCTATATCCATTTATGAGATACCCAGAATATCTTTTTGCAACAGAATTGGTCCTCTAGATAATTGTTTTATCAAATAAGGCACATCCTCTTGCAAAGCACGAGTTTCAAACCATTGAGAGAAGTTTTGACAATGATTCTTGGCTTTGCTCCATTTAGATCTCCGTGACTGATTATTAACCTCTTGCTCATGCTCTCTACAAAACATTTACTATATTTGTTAAAATAATAAATTAAATAAGTTAAAATTAATTATACAAAAAGAATACTATGTTCAAATTAAGGTACCTAATATATTCTTGAACATCGTCACAATTTCCCAATAAGTATGCATGTGCCTGACTTAGTGACTTGTCATCTAAAATGATTGGATCAGTTTTCTTTGCTCCTAAAGGAACTCCTTTGTTAGAAAACAAACTCACAGGTTCTGCGTCACTTGGGTCACATTCATCATTGTTTCGCGCTCTTCTGTTAAATCTGGTATGCACACCCCGATGCAGATATTTGGAGAATAAATTCATGCAATCTATTCCCACCCGTGTCTCTGCTATGCAACCTTCTGGAAAATGCCTATTGCGAATGTATGATTTGAATGTACCCATTTCTCTTTCAGTGGAATACATCCATCGATTTTGAACTGGGCCGTCTAATCTCACTTCATTCGCCAAATGAATAGGCAAATGAATCATGATATCAAAAAATGAAGGAGGAAAAATTCGCTCCAACTGATTTACTGTTTCTATGATCTCTACTTCTAAGCAATCCAGTTCCTCCAATGTGATTACTTTTTGGCACAAACGATGGAAGAAAGAACTTAGACGAATCAAAGGAATAGCCACATGATCAGGAAGAATGCTTTTAATTGGTATTGGAAGCAAGTAATGTAACATGAAATGAGCATCATGGGTTTTATAATTAGACACCTTTCTTTCATCCAAGTGCACACACCTAGATATATTGGAGGCACTACCATCAGGTAGCTTGGCTGTCTTTAAAACTCCACAAAAGATCGATTTCTCTCCATTTGTCATTGAGAAGCACGCCTTTGTCAACTTTGTTCTCTTACTATCTTCTGTATCTTGTGGATGAAGGTTCTTCCTGATTCCCATATCTTTCAAATCATACCGGGCTTTTGCATGATCCTTTGTTTTTCCTGAAATATCCAAAAGAGTTCCAAGTATGCTATCAACTATGTTCTTCTCTATGTGCATTACATCAAGGTTGTGACGTAACAAGTTGTGCTGCCAGTAAGGTAATTCAAAAAAAATTGACCTTTTTTTCCATGGGCCATCATTTGATCTCTTTCTCTTCTTCCCAAACACATTTCAAAATCATGTAAGCTATTAAGCACATCAGTTCCCTTTAAAGGAGGTGGAGGAGGCCTGAATTCAGTTTTACCATTGAATGATCTTTTGTTTGATCTCCATGGATGATCCATGGGTAGAAAAATACGATGATCCATATATCACATTTTCCGACTATGTTTAAGATAGCGAGAATTAGTGCCATAGTTACAACAAGGGCAAGCAAACTTTCCTTTTGTACTCCAACCAGATAACAAAGCATATGCAGGAAAATCACTGATTGTCCACATAAGAGCTTCCCGCATTTGAAAAGTTTCATTTCTGGAAGCATCATATGTTTCAACCCCAGAATCCCATAATAATTTTAACTCGTCTATCAATGGTTGTAAGTAAATATCAATGTCATTTCCAGGTGATCGCGGCCCAGGTATAAGTAAAGAAAGTATAGAATATTCAGATTTCATGCACATCCAAGGCGGAAGATTATAAACCATCAACATAACTGGCCATGTGCTATGTGATATACTCATGGTTTGAAATGGATTGAATCCATCACTTGACAAGCCAAGTCTCACATTGCGACAATCTAGTGCAAAATCTGGATGCACCCTATCAAAGTCTTTCCATGCTAGACCATCAGCGGGATGCCTTAACTTTCCATCTTTAGAACGTTCCTCTTCATGCCACCTCAAAGAATCTGCCGTCTTTGAGCACATAAATAGCCTTTTGAGTCTAGGAATTAATGGAAAGTGTATCAAAGTCTTTGCTGAAACTCGATGTTTTTTTTTGAAGGCTCAAGCTCACTATAAACTTTAGGAGATTGAATATATCATGAAGCTCCACAAGTGTGACAAAATTCGTCATCCTTATGACCAATCCTGAACAACATGCAATCATTTGGACATGCATCAATTTTCTCTTAATCCAGACCAAGATTCTTAACCATAGACTTGGTTTTATTGTAAGACTGAGGAATGTTCAACTCGGGCATCGCCTCTTTTAATAACTCTAAAAGAGAAGTGAATGATTCATTGCTCCATCCATGTAAACACTTCAACAAATATAAGTGAAATGTGAATGATAATTTAGAGAAACCTATACAACCAGGATATAATTCTTGGTTTGCCTCTTCAAGTAAGCTATAGAATTTCTTGGCATCTTCATTTGGACAATTATAAACTCCTCCAGCCTGTGCAACATCTCTAAATTGATCATTCAACAACCCATCAATATCATCACGCGAGTAATCCATATCATCATCAATATTCAACTTGATATCCCATTCCCCGTGATTGATCCATCTAGTATAGCCTTTAACGAATCCATAGCATATTAGATGATCATAAACTACATTCCTTCGATTCCAAAGAATATTACAACATTTCGCACATGGACACTGAATTTTCCCTCCATGAGGATCTCCATAAGAGTAAGCAAAATCTAGAAATGATTCAATGCCATCAATATACTCTTTGCTATACCTTGCTAAATTCATCCAATCCTTGGATGGGATATGTGAACTCCTAGAAGAAGATATCAATATTTAATCTTTCAGCAAAAATCATTAACTAGTTCACAAATAAGTTTTAAAAGTCACGAGTAATCTATCAGAATCATGTGTTATGCGATGATAAAAGTTTCTTACCTAGTCATGACACTTTCGCTATGCCAAATCAAAAATTGAATCCTCCACAAATGTTTTTGAATGTTGATGATACTAAAAAATAAGTACAATTAATAGGATATACATAATTAAGAAAGAAAATAAATAAATAGAATTCAAATGATTAAAAGTTAAACTTTTGTAATTGAATTTAGATCTTTAGTGCTTTTAGAGTTTTATGAGCTTTTAGAGTTAAAGCTTTAAAATCTCATTCTTGTGCACACCCAATCAGAGAAGTATAAAATATATAATACCATGTTTAAACATTCAAGCAAACATTCTTATGATCCTATAATAGATATTCAATCAACAACTTATGAATGTGGCTTTGTATTAGTAATACAATATTTTTTATATTTGTTGTCTTAGTAATACAACAGTTTCCAAATTTCACTGTATTAGTGACACAACAGGTTTTTATATTTCTTAATTGTTGTATCAGTGATACATGAAGAAAGGTTTTTTTTTATCCTTACCTTTTGTGGTGAATGTTCTGTGAGTGTAGTATTTGTTACAACTGTTATCATGTTATTAAGATTTCAGCAGGAATGAATGTAAACTAAAGAACTGCAATGCGCCCAACCCAATCAATAAAAACATTATGCATCATAGTCCAAGGATATTCAAAAGGTCAAGCATAAGAGTAGCAAGAAATAACTTTCAGTGAAATAATGCATCATAGTCCAAAGATATAGACCAAGGCATTCCAGTCAGCTCGTATTGTCTGTTAGCTGATTTATATAAGTTGATAATATTTTGAAATACCAGTCAGCAGGTGCAGGGTAGTCTACGTTGGTCGTCAAACGTTTTTTTTTATTCTTTGTTTGCAGAAAAAAATGCAGAGAGGGGTAGGGACCATATGATCATGTGTTACATGAGAGACTGTTTAGTATTGATAAGATAAGCAAATGCCAAGTGGTCACTATATATAGTAATACCTGAGTTATACTGCTAGTTCTCATGTGTTACGTTACAACTTTTTGTAATTTCATATATATGGCTAAGAAATGAATGGGTCATAACTCATTATTGTTAGTCAAAAGAGAACCCACGTGACAAGGGGGAACAGTCTTCCATGGATCTGCCTTCTCCGATCACGAGGCGACTTGTCTCAACTCTCAACTCAACACCCAATACTATTAACCCCTTGCCTCACCACCCCCACCTTTCGTCTGCACTTTCCCTGCTACCCCAATCATACTGGAAATTACTTCATTTTTTCTCCCTTTTAAATTATTTTTCATTTTTCAAGTTTACAACAAAATTGATTATTTCTCCTGTCTCATTTTATATGAGTTATTTTTTTATTCAATGTAAAAAAGAAACAATACATTGTGAAGAAGTGAGGAGGATGTTGATTCTTATATGTTAAAACTGCTTTTTTATTTAGTTTCATCACTAAGATGAATAGACTCTAGTCTTACAGATATGGTCACAAGTTTCAAACTTAGAAGCATACAAATTACAACATGTTTATTCTTCAAAAAATACAAAATAATAAATGTATTTTAAGGTCTTTAGTAGGCTTATTCGTGTTCACTACTAACTGGAATATCTACAGTTTGACATAGACTAAAGGGAAAGGCATCCGATCAACTGAAGTCACAGAGAAAAAGTGTTGGTGGATACCACCGTAGGTCTCCTCCCCTGAAGCTCAAAAGAAAGCCCACTTTATGGAGCATGACAGAACCATTGAAGTCGATAGGAAGGAGAAACATAAAGTCAGTGAGGAAAAGGTTGATAATGAAGTTGTTAACTTCATCAAGAGGACAGACGTAGAAACAGACTTAAGCATCATCCATAGACAGTCTTATAGCACTTGACCATAGACTATCTTTACAGTTCTATTTACTTCTATTCTATATGCAAGAACTTGACATGTAATGAAATTAGAAAGTTACAAGCTATTTCTCATCTATTGTATCTAGCTTATCAAATAGGACACACTTTAGCATCATACAAAACTTTCTCTCCATTTTGTTTGCGCTGACTTCTCCTAATTCTTCTAAAACTTAGATGAAGCAAGCCTCACTTTCAACAATATCCAAAACTCAACAGGTTGTCCATACTACAAAAACAAATCTTCTACTTCTATTCTGTTATTGCTAGTAACAGTTAGCAGAAAAGAAAGAAAGCATAATCCTCAAGTTAAAAAAGAAACAAAACAATTAAAGACG
Organism: Solanum lycopersicoides; assembly: GCA_022817965.1. Taxonomy (NCBI): domain Eukaryota; kingdom Viridiplantae; phylum Streptophyta; class Magnoliopsida; order Solanales; family Solanaceae; genus Solanum; species Solanum lycopersicoides. The sequence continues at coordinate 71,766,648 of CM040627.1, read as the reverse complement.
TAGAAACAATTGCTTTACTAAGGATTTAAGTTATATACATTAATAATTAAAGCATGTTACACTATCACTGTAGTTTTACCAGTTATAGAAGGTAATAAAATGTGCACCAATCAAACTTATCATGCACAGTTACTTGTTATTGTAAAAAATAAGAAATTATGTACTGTCCGGTCACAAAAGTTAAAGTTTATTACTATTATTTTGCTAATAGATCCCTTTATAGTAAGAAATTTCCTATTTGTCATAACTGTAATGTCCAGATCTTGCAAAACACTCTCACAAGTTACTGCTCCCTCTCTACCCCTTCTAGACTTGAAAAATATATCCTATATCGTCTATCTCTAAGGCATATGATTCGTTTTCTATATAGTGCAACTCAAACTACAAAGCAAGTTTAGCAAATTCATACTACGAGGTGATCCCAAAACAACTAAGAAATATTGAACTAAAGTTTCTGATGTATACTTGAAAATGCACTAGAGAAACAACAAAATGACTTCTAGACACTTCAAGGCATTTAGTCGAAAAAAGAAAAAATTTACAAGCAAATAGCTACAATACATAAGCAATGTGGTTAACAAAGGAACAAACTAAGCTTAAGGTGAGCACAACTATGAACTCAGGAAGACTAAAAAAACAGTGACATTAAAACAGACATTAAAACCTTTTGAAATTCATGTAGAGTAGCTACTTACACTTGACGAAATCTATATTAGGGACAAAATATCGTAGGTATCGCCAGCTTCAACAATTTAGTTCTTCGAAGAAAGACGACTTAGCTACAACTCAGTTCTTCATATAAAGGCGACTTAGCTTCAGCTTCTACATTCAACATTCAAGAGAAAAAACTAGTGAGTCAAAGATAATCTGCCCATTTATACGTAATACAACTACAAACTAAACTCCCAAAATCAACAAAATTCGTATCAACAACACAAGAACATAAAAACCCTAAGTTACATTTTTGACTGACACACAAGAATATCAAAATCTTAAAGCTATAATTTAGACTTTTGAAGGTAAAATCTCTTACCTGATAAACTCTATTCCAACAACCCTAAAGCTTTAAGACATGAGGCAAGTTGATTTGTGAAGCATGTTCTTTCAATTTTCAAAAGGAAATCTGATGGAACAGCAATTTACCCAGATATCTTTGAAGAAAATCGTCTTCTTCAGCTCTCCAATCTTGAACAACGAAGCTCAAAGAGGAAAATCGTCTTCTTCAGTTCATCTTCAGAGAAATCGCAGTGCTCTTCGACTTTTCAGCTGAAAATGGTGTTCTTCAAGTGAAGTTTAACAGAAATGTGACGAAAATCGTAGTACAAATCGATTTCTTCCGTTCTTCGATCCTCTTCTTCAATTCTTGCAAATGGTGTTCTTCAGCTGAAAATGGAAGCTTCAGCTGAAGTTTTAGGAAATGTTGCCTTTTTTTAATTTCTCTAATGTTTTATTCTTTTTAATATTTCTTTAATGTTTTATTTTTTTGGCCAAATAAAAATGGGAGGGAGATAAAATTTTAATGTTAAATGTTGGAGGGAATATAAAATTTTGGTGAAAACACTAAGGCCACATTTTTAATGTGTTGTATTTACAATTATAAAAATAACACACTTTAAAAGTGTGGCCATTTATGTAAATAGTTGTTGCCAACTATAACAACACTTATTAAGTTTAGGTTATCCCATTAAAGAGTACACTTTAAAAGTGTTGCTAAAATTAATGTAGCTAAAAGTCAAAATCTTTGGCTACACTTTAAAAGTGTTCCCAATAGTATTTTAGGCAACACTTTATAAGCGTTGTCCAGATTTAGTGTTGCGGTAGACTTAAAATGGTGTAGTGTGAAAATCGGTTGGATAGAAAAATCAAAATGATCAGAAGTGATAGAGGCGAAGAATATGAGTCTCCATTTGCAGAAATATGTTTGGAAAATGGAATAATCCATCAAACTACTGCTCCTTACACTCCTCAATCTAATGGGATTGCGGAAAGGAAAAACAAAACTTTAAAGGAAATGATGAATGTCTTACTTATAAGTTAAGGTTTACCACAAAACTTGTGTGGGGAAGCTATCCTTACAACAAATTGAATACTCAATAGAGTGCCTCACACGAAGACATATGTTATTCCATATGAGAAATAGAAAGGTAGAAAACCCGATTTGAAATATTTCAAAGTGTGAAGGTGTCTAGCCAAAGTCCAAGTTCTTATACCTAAGAGGGTTAAAATAGGGCCACAGACTGTGGATTATGTATTCATTGGATATGTCACAAACAATAAGACATGTTGATTTTTGGTTCATAAGTCTGAACATCCAGATATTCATGATAATACGGTAATGGAATCAGATAATGTCAAATTTTTTGAGCATATATATCCGTATAAAACTAGACTTGAGTCATCTAGTGGGAGGTCTAAACAACCCCAAAAAGAACCAAAAGAGAATGAAACCAATGAAGAGAGTCTAAGGCGCAGTAAACGTCAAAGGATAAATACTTCATTTGGATCTGATTTTGTAACATTCCATCTTGAAAGTGAGCCTCAAACATTCAAGAAAGCAATGTTGTCTAGCGACTCAACCTATTGGAAAGAGGCTGTCAACAGTGAGATTGAATCAATCCTAAGCATTCATACCTGGGAGTTGGTTGATCTTCCTTCAGGGAACAAACCCTTGGGTTCAAAATGGATCTTTAAAAGGAAGATGAAAGATGATGGAACTATTGACAAATATAAAGCAAGACTTGTTGTCAAAGGCTTTAGACAAAAATAAGATCTTGATTATTTTTATACATACTCGCCAATGACTAGGATTACATCAATTCGGATGTTAATTGCCCTAGCTGCAGTATACAGCATTAAAATCCATCAGATGGATGTGAAAACCGCCTTCTTAAATGGAGATCTGGAGGAAGAAATTTACATGGAACAGCCTGAGGGTTTTGTAGTTCCTAGTAAAGAAAAGAAAGTGTGCAAACTTATTAAGTCACTTTATGGACTAAAACAAGCACCGAAATAATGGCATGCGAAGTTTGATCAAACCATGTTGTCAAATAGGTTTAAAATTAATGAATGTGATAAATGTGTTTACATTAAAGATACTCCAAATTAGGAAGTCATTGTATCCATATATGTGCATGATATGCTGATAATGAGCAAGGACATTCCCAATATAAAATCTATTAATCATAAGCTCGCTAGTAAGTTTGATATGAAAGATCTAGGAGTTGCTAACGTGATATTGGGAATTAAGATTCTCAAAACTCCTAATGGTATATCATTGTCTCAAACTCATTATATTCAAAAGGTACTTGAAAAATTCAAGTATTTGAATTTCAAAAAGGCAAAGACCCCAATTGATGTGAACCTTCATCTTGCAAAGAATAAAGGTGAAAGTCGGTCTCAATTGGATTATGCCAGAGTGTTGGAAAGTTTGATGTATGTCATGAATTGTACACGAGCATACATAGCTTGCACTATCAGTAAACTGAGTCGATACACAAGTAATGTCAATCAAAATCATTGGTTGTCAATGAAGAGAGTTTTGGGATACTTAGATGAGACTCAAAATTATGCTTTGCATTACAATAAATATTCAGCAGTTCTTGAAGGATATAATGATGCAAATTAGATTACTGGGTCAACTGAAACAAAATCCACAAGTGGATATGTTTTCACTATTGGTGGAGGAGCAATATCTTGGAAATCATCCAAACAAACATGTATAGCTCGCTCTACAATGGAGTCTGAATTCATCGCCTTAGACAAGGCAGGTGAAGAAGTTGAATGGCTCCGGAATTTCTTAGAAGATATTTTATTTTGGCCCAACCCAATGGCCCCTATATGCATACACTGTGATAGTCAAGCTGCAATAGGAAGATCTGGAAGCGTTATGTATAACGTCAAATCTCATCACATAATACTAAGACATAAATCTGTTAGACAACTACTCTCTAGTGGAATTATCACAATTGACTATGCAAAGTCAAAGGATAATGTGTCCGGTCCACTTTCAAAAGGCCTAACTAGAGAGGGAGTTGAGAAATCATCAACAGGAAAGGGACTATGGCCGAGAACAAGTCATCGTGGCGGTAACTCTACCTAGAAGACTGAAGATCACAAGATCTAGGTTCATGGAGATAAAACAAAGTCATTGATGACGGTTTAACATTTTCAAAAATTATGTTATGCTCCATTCTCATGATGAGATAATGTTCAGTAACCAGGATAAAGGCATAAGGACTTTTTAATGGTTCCTAAGTTTAATACAGGGTATATCAAATAGTGTATCTACGGGATAACACATTTAGAAACCATCTATGTGAGTGTGAAGTGTAAGTCGCTTCAAGGAGAATCCGGTAAGGCCAATTCTGTAAGCACTTACTAACCGAGATGTGTTCATGGCTGAAACGAACAAAACAATGACAACTAAGAAAAGTTTAAGGGTTGATTGTGTGACTTATGTTGTCTAAGTATACACAAAGCTCGATGGTTCAAAGATATAAAATCTATCGATTGACCGACTATATATGATATATGTTCACTATGGAAAGTTTAAAGGGAAACCTACTTATCCAGATGTGATTAACCCTTAAATACAAGACGCACAAGTTTTTCATGCATATGTTTTAACATTAGTCATTCCCCATTCATGTGGGGGATTTTTTGGTTTAGCAAAATGTGAATGGGAAAAGAGAAGAGAAAATGGAAAGTGAGGGAATCAACTTTGAAGGGAAAATGAAAAGTCATTTGCAAAGTGCAAATAAAAAGTCATTTCTCCCATATTGGTAGAAGAAAGGAATTTGTTGTCCTTTTATAAGGAAACACTTCTTATACATCTTAAAGGGTTACGAAGAAGGTGCCCTCGCGCCGTCGTCGTCGCTCGCTCGGCCTCGGCCTCGGCTTCGGCTTTGAATTTGGATTTGGATTTGGATTTGATTAATTGATAAAGTTTTTGGACAAAATTTATCTAATCAATTTCTTTTCTCTTATAAATTAATTCAGAATGTTAGTTAAATAACATAATTACTTTTGGCACAACAGAATTTATTTGAAATTCGCGGGCAATGGTAATAACGATCTGATTTCCGAAAAGTTGTTAATTTTTCCCAAAAGACACATCTTTTCAAAAAAGTTGTTATTTTTCCCAAAAGACACAACTTCTTGGAAAAAACTGGTCTGAACAGATTTTTTCTGAACAGACACGTTTCTTGCTGAATATGGCTATAAAAGAAAGTCATTTTTTGTTTTCCAAACGCTGAAAATTTTTTCCTTCTCTCTGCATACATTTTCTCTCTTAAGAAAAGTGTCGATCGACTGAGTCTATGTGTGGCTTGTTACTGTTCTTACGTTCCCTAAAGTTATTGAAGTTTGAGGTACCTCTACATCTTTAACAGGTTAATCCATCTTATCTTGGGAGAAATTAATCTGCAACCTCGGGTACAGTGAGGGATTTAAATTTCTTAAGGAGACACAATAGTTTTATTAGACTCGGATTAAAAGTTTTTCTGTCTATTTCATCTTGTTTCTGTTTCTGTTTTTTTGACTAACCTTAATACACGGTATAACTTGAGGCTCACCAACAAACTCTTGAGCTCAACTAGAATCAACGAAACACTGGATGCTGATCCCGGTTACATGTATTTGCATCATTAAAAGATGCAGGCCAAATGGCGTCAGTATATTAAATGTACGCGTATGCAAGAGGAATTCAAAAATAAGACATAAGCTTAAAAGGAACTGAAAGAACTTACTTGGCTCAAATCAACTTAACTTAACTGAATTCAATATAAAGCAATAAAGTAAATCCAATATAAAGAAACTTTTGAAACATGAATATCAACTTTATATATTTAGAAATACAATCTCTCTCTGTGTTTATGGAAAGATACAATATAAACTTTGAATTGCATGTAAAAATACAAATCAACTGTGTTTATAAGAATACAAATACTTCTGTGGAACTTTTTCTTATCGACAACCATCACGTAAGAGCTATTATGATGATACAACATTTTGCCTCACATTGCCTGGGTCGTCCTATACCTTGCGGAGGTTATGATTACTAACTACTAAGTGGATCCACTAGTCTATGCTAAAAATCACTAAGGAATCATCTAAAAAGTATGATCCTTTTCTACCCATGGTGGCTTCATAGTTTATGGGGATTGAGAGTTGTCTGAACTTTCCCCATAACGTTGCTCAATACTAATTCCAAAATATGATATCAACTCTTATGTTTAAAAATATACTTCTTTCTATGATTTGAGATAATTTCTCAAAACTTTAGCTCAAGGGCTATCTTGGAAATCAAGGTTTCCTCTCTTGCTTAATTGTCAAAGCATTGGAAAACTAGCTTAAAGTCTCTTTTGGATATCGAAGTTTCCTTTCTTGTGTAGATGTAAAAATATTTTACTCTTTGGGAATACATAGTCACGCTATACTCTTTGAAGAAATGAACTTCAATCTTTACTCTTTGCTCTTTACTCTACTTGAACTTTACGCCTTAAAACAAAGTTAAAACATTTGGAAAAGACTTTTGGAGAACTTTAAGAACATTTTTTGACTTAACTCTTACTTCTCATGACTTTGATCTTAAATTTCCTTGAATTGAATTATGGATTCAAGGCTCATGATCTCATGTTATGGGTGATTTCATATTGTTTAATCGTACCTAAGAGTGTAAGAATCAACTAGTAAACATAGGTGCTTTTCAAAGAAACTAGTGTGAAAATATTGGGAAATAAGTAGAAGACCTATTGTCCCTGACGCTCTGAGTGGCGAGGGGCGCCAGACCCAAAACTTCAGAGATAAAGTTGGGGCCTGCTGGCTGGCGCAGCACTTCAGAGAACTCTTTGGGGCGCGCTAATAGGAGCGGCGCCCCACCCTCATTCCCCAGATTTTTAACAAACTTCCTTGGTCGTTTTTCAACTTTAAACCCTCTAAACTCAATTGGGTATTTTCCCACACACTTATATTCGACTACATAATAAAAAAATGCAAAAAACTACCCAAAACGACATCTAATTTCATGAAGTAAAATCAAGAACTCCTCAACAACTTCAACAATCAAGAACCCAATGGAAACTTCAAACAAATCCATAAAGAACTCAGTTTCAATAATTTCAAGAACATAATTTCGTTGAATAAATTATGATTGGCGTGTGGGTGAACTACCCAATGCTATGTGATCTCACATACCTCGAGGGATCACTCCTTGACGAAATCTATGACTCTGTGCTGCATTCAACCTCTCTTGAATCACTTTCACCTTCTCCATATCTTGATGAGCTAAATATGATCCTATAAACCCAGCTTTACCAATTTCAAAGCATCCAGTAGGGTATTTGAATCTTCTCCCATAAAGAGCTTCATAAGGAGTCATTTGGATGCTAGAGTGCTATATATTGTTGTAAGCGAATTCAATAAGAGGTATGTGATCATCCCCATTACCTTTGAAATCAATCACACAAGCCCTCAACTTATTCTCTAAGGACTGAATAGTGTTCTCTGCTTGCCCATCTGTCTACGGATGAAATGCAGTACTTTAGTTTACTTTTGAACCCAAGCCTTTCTGAAAATATTTATAGAACTGCGCGGTAAATTTTGCTCCTATGTCTGAAATAATCGGTACCGAAACCCCATTAAGTCTAGCTACTTATTGAATATACAACTTAGCATAATCTTCTGCCGAATGGGTAGTCTTTACCAGCAAAAAGTGGGATGATTTTGTCATTCTATCAACTATCACCCAAATAGAATCATTCTTCATGCGAGACCTTGGTAAACTTGTTATGAAATCCATATTAATCATCTCTCACTTTCGTTTCGGAAGTTCTATATTTTGAGGCATACCATTGGGCCTTTGATTCTCTAACTTAACTCTTTTGCAAGTTGGACACTTAGCAACAAACTCTGCAGTGCCCTTCTTCATACTACTTTATCGATAAACTTCTCTGAATTCACGATACATCTTTGTGAAACCCGGATGAATAGAATATCTTGTCTGTGAGATTCCTCCATGATCCTCTCTTGGAGTTCATCTACACTTGGTACACACAACCTACCTTGATACCTCAATACACAATCTCCCTCTTGTTCAAAATCCATTACTTTTTTACTTATGAACATTTGCCTTCAATCAAGCAAAATGGGGTCGTGATCCTACTTTTCTTTCACTTCTGACACTAATGATAATTTAGTCGCATTCATCACCACTACTCCTCCTTTTGTAGAATCCATTAGTAGAACTCCCAATCGTGCAAGTTTATGCACATCTCTTTCTAGCTCTTTCTTATCTTCCTCAAAATGGGCGGTTTTACCCATACACAACCTACTCAAGGCATCGCAATAACATTAGCCTTACTTGAGTGATAGAGAATATTTATGTCTCAATTCTTGAGTAATTCTAACAACCTCATTTGTCTGATATTAAGATCTTTTTGGGTAAACACATACTAAAGCTCTTATGATTGATGAAACACATTCACATGAACACCATAAAAATAATGGCGCCATATTTTCAAAGAAAATACCATGGCCGCCAACTCTAGATCATGGGTTGGGTAGTTCCTCTCATGACTTTCAACTGTGTTGAGGCATAAGTTATAACTTTTAGATTTTGCATTATAAAACAACCTAAACCAACTCTATGTGCATCAGAATATACAACAAAGCCTTGCGTATCTTCCGGTAAGGTTAACACCGGGGCAGTAGGCAACCTATTTTTCAATTCCTAAAAGCTTTTCTCACAAGCTTCACACTATTGGAATTTCACTATTTTCTAAGTCAACTTGGTCAAAGGGGATGAAATAGATGAGAACCCCTCTACAAACCTTCTATAATAGCCAGGCAAACCCAAGAAACTCCTAATATCAGTTGGAGATGTGGGTATAGGCCAATTCAGTACTGCCTCTATTTTCTTAGTATCAACCCAAGAAGCTCCCAATATCAGGCTTATGTTTTGAGACTTAAGTTGCCATCTTGGTTATTTGAATGTTATTTTAATACATTCTATGTTTATTTCATAAGTTCATCGTTTGAGACTATTTTCTTGTGTTTAACTCTTCCGTTGAGTAGTAAGTCGAGTCAAGGCTTATCTTGGGGTAAGCAATGGTTCTCGAGTGTCAGTCTCACCCAGGGAGTAGGCCCGGGGCATGATAGTTGGGACAAGACCCACGACTCTTCCAAAAAACTACTACTAGCAACTCATCAAATTAGAGTCCTCTAAAAGTAAGGAGACCTCACTCGAAAGCTAATGACCGGATGAAATAATCTCAACAGACTCTTATTGAGGTACCTAAGAACATGTATCTACATCATTCAAAAATGCAGGTCAAATGACATCAGTACATTGAATGTACGAGTATGTAATATAGTTGAATAACAAATAACTAAATGAAAGGATTACTGTAGATATGGATACATACTCAACTGAATATAAAGAAATAAAGAAGTGAAATTATTCAAACTTCACAAAAATACTTACTCATCTCATAACTCAACATATTCAATGATATACTAAAAATGTAATTTTAACTTTATTTAGGAGATTTTATAACTGACAACCATCACAATGAGCTACGTGATGATACATCGTCTTGCTCACGCTGCCAGAATTCTCATATATCTTTTCAGGGTATAGAATACCTCAACCAAGTGTATCCACTAAGCTCTGCTCGAAGGCACTTAGGATTTATCTAAGAAGTATGATCTTGTATACATGTTGGCATACATGATTTATGAGGAATGTGAGTTGTCTGAACTTATCCTCATATCAGTGCTCAATACTACTCCCAATAATATATGTACTCATGCCTAATGTTTAAAAATATACTCTTCCTATGGTTTGAGATAACTACTCAAACTATTCTTTTTTAAAGAGGTTACTGCTCTTAAAATATCTTTGAACTCATAACTCATTTAGAAATCAAAATTTCTCTTTTATCAATGTAAAATTTGATACCTTTGGATATACTTAGTTCTCTTATACTCTTACTCAATTCATACTTAAAAACCCTTTCTCAAAAATATATCAACATCATATTGTGATGTGATCATTGACGAATCAGAAAGTCATATTGTATAAACATTAATGGCATAACTAGATACCATACTTCTTAAACATTGATGGCATAATCGATTGTCATACTAATCATGTTTTAGAAAAACTTTTTCTCAAAACTCATCTTTACTTCCTCAAAAAACTCAGTTTAAAACTCAAGTGTTAGATTTAAAAAGCTTCTTAAGATTTATAACTCAATTCATAGGGTTCATGCGAAACCATGGACAGGAACGACTCAACTCAAGGATCTTAATAGCAATATGAAAACTCAAAGCTCAGAACTTAACATTACTACTCATCTAAAAAAATACTCAATTCATAGGGTTCATGCTAAAATTTAGACATGAACGAATGAACTCAAAAATATTAGTGCATAACATATAGTAATTCAATAATTAGGAATATAATTTCAAAAAGAATCCGGAACTTAAGAACTCAAAATCAACTCATCTCAAGAATACTCAAATCTAGGGATAGAATCCTAGATTACTCTTTTACTCATTGGAAAGTAGATTTAGGGCGTGAGGACGAACTAGTCCAACACTATGATAGTCTTACATACCTGGAAGAACAAGGTTCTTGAAGAATCTTGAAAAGAACTTAATTAGAATCCTTGAAACCCTAGCTTGAAGGTAAACAATCAAGAAAACCATTCTTGAGATTCTTGAATTAGTTTCTTGAAATCTCTATGGCCAAGAATTGTGATTTTTATTAGTGATTCATGATTGTATGGAGGAATCTGAGTTGGAAAGAATGAAGTTCTTGGAGAAAGACTTACCTTGCAGAAGAACCTTGAAAAAAATTGAAAGAATCTTGAATAGAGTCTTCTACTTTGATTTTAAAATAACAAGAAAGTTATAAAACATCAATTGTGGTAAGATTACTACTCACATTACTCGTGTTGAAATACCAAACTTTTCAACTCAAGCAACCTATATATCCTCCCTTTAATCAATCTATAATCACATCATATCAATCTCGTGTTAAAATCTCGTTTATGCTAATTCATAATAAATTTAGAATACCTAATCAATGAGATGTCATAATTGATTCTCACTTTCTCGAACTATATTTACTTATACTTTGAGTAATTCAATTAGCCCATTATATTACCAACTTACTTGATCTTTATTCCATTCAAAGTTCTTTCCAAGATTATTCAAATTTGTACTTTAAAGAACCAAAATTATCTTGTTGACCAATCTCTTTTCTTTGTTGTATATCGAAATACAACAATTTTATGTTCCAATCATTAAATGCCCTTCCCTGTTCATCAAAATTTAACAAACTCTTCTATTTTTTTAAATGCATGTTGGATAACTCTCAACCCAATTGTATAGCCATAGAATATACAAATAAAATCTATAAACTAAATTTAGGGACTTAACTTTCTCTTATACTTCTATTTTTACTTATGAAACAATGGTTTGAATTTTTTTCCCTTTATTCGTTCATTTGCTGAAGAACAAGAAGAGCTCCTCATTTTTATTTTTATTTTACTTACTGCTGCAAAAATGGGGCTACAGCCCGCTCCCCCTCTTTTTTCTTTTAACTAAAGTTAATAACTAAATTGCCCTAATTTCATAATAGGGTTTAATCATATAATATTACATTGATGAATTAGTTGCTACTTACCTCAACAGAGATAACGAGACAGAGAAGCAATGGTTGTAAAACAAGAGGTGATTTCTTTCTTTTAACCTAAGTCTTTCTATTCTAACATAAATGTTTATTTAGCCTAGTCTCACGGACGTAGAGTCTTACTAAATCTCCGTGCGGCACTTGACAACTTAATCACGATTTTATCACGATCTCGTAAGCTCAAGTAAACCCTTTATGCTAAGATCGCTAAGAGAATGCAAAGAAAGACTTAGAAAGATTTTGGATGAAGGCTTTATATTGCTTGGAAGATTTCTTACAACTTTGTTGGATGATTTACAAATGAGAGTCCCTCTATTTATACTACTTCCTAGGGGCTTAAGTGTAATTTATAATTACTGACAAGTACCTAAGTTATTTACAGTTTGGTCCGCTTTCTAGAGAATTCTACATTTTCTAGGATTTTCCAAAGCTTTCCTAGAAAATATCTAGTCTTTCTTCTAGAACTATCCAAAGCCTTCTTGAAAGATCTAGGGGCTTCTAGAGTTTTCTATAAACTTCTCCAAAACTGTAGACTTTTCCGCCTCTATTCGTATGCAAAATCTTACTTAGAATTGGCGGGACGTGACATTCTCTCCAACCTATTGATGCGACGACTGTGTCGCATCGTCACTGCATCGGCGACCGAGTTTTGCCTTCTCGTATGCGCGACCAATAGTCCATTGACTCGATCAATGCCCTCACGCAACTACTTCAATTGCTTCTTTTATCTCTTCTAACTCGGCCCCACAATCTACCTCCTTCCTAGGAGGCAAGCGCCTCAGAAGCTTCTTTGGCATCACGACATTGTTCCCTCTTGGAGCCTTCTTCGTTCACTGTAGCAAGGACTTCTTAGCGCCATTGTCTTCTTTCGAACTTGTAATGGTGGCTACAAATGTCGACTTCTCCTTCTTAGAATTTTTCTTGAGCTACATGGCCGTTAGTCGGACCTGCCCTTTTGTCTTCAGTGCCTTAACCATGGGAACCATGATTGTTCCTCCTTGATCCATGACCAAAAGTCGTTGGAGGTAAGGATCGATCACAGCGTGAAAATGCTGGAAGAACTCTTGCCTAAGAATTTTATCAAAGAGGTCTAAAGGAGCGATATTGAAATTAATCTTACCTTGCCACTCGCCTAGCGTGATGCTTACTACTTGCGCGACTCCAGACACTTGAGTCAGTGGTGCATTAATCGTCCTGAGTTGAGCAATACTTGTACTGTAAGTCAGCCCCAACCTTGTCACTACCGTCTTGGTCATGATATTGACCTCTGCACCTGTGTCGACCATAGCACGAACGGGTCTTCCATTGATCGTGATGTCGACATATTGCGCGCCGCATACTCTCAGCTTCCCTGGTTGCTTAGTGATAGTTTCGCATAGTCCTAGCCCAAATGCGTCGTCTCTATGCCTTTTCCTTGCTTTTGTGCATCCTTCTCCTTCCGCACTCGCACGAAAGCTCCAAGGCTCTTCAATTCAGGGCACCTTTCATATCCATGCGGTCCACCGCATATGTAGCAACCACCTCTTTTAGAAACCTCTCTCTTTCTCTCCGCGTCGCCATGACGTCTAGACTTCTTGTCATCGGACTTATAGGTATCATGCTTCTTAGGATGTGGCCGCTGATCCTCACTTTGCCACAATCTCCCCCACCATGGTCATGACTACCTCTCATCTCCTCTCCTTTGGCATTGTCAGGATTTTCATGCCTGAATTCTGTCAAAGCTTTGACCTACATAATGGCTTCATCGATAGTCCTAACCTGTCGGCGTTCCAACTCCATCCTGGGCCAATTTTAAAGCCCATCCATGAAGTGGAACAACATATCTTCATCCGTGAGGTTAGGAATTTGAAGCGTGAGGGTGGTGAACTCCTGCACATACGCACGTATACTGCCCGTTTGCTTCAGCTCCCTAAACTTGCGCTTCTCCTCATACATGACGTTATTAGGGAAGAACGCCTTCTTGAACTCCTCTTGGAATTGCACCCAAGTGTTGATGGTGCAATGCCCTTTCCCTATTTCCGACTATTTACGCCTCCACCACAGCATGGCCATCTCCGAAAGATACAACACAGCGGTGTTGATCTTACTCTCATTGCTCTTCAGCCTGTTACACTTGAAGTAATTCTCCAAATGCCACAGAACATTCTCCATCTCTTGCGCGTCACTGACGCCTTTGAACATAGGTGGTTTAGGAGCCTCGACCTTAGCCTCCCTATCTTGGTCAAACGACGACGATCCTCCAACTTCCACACCTTCCTTGAGTGCTTTTATCTCGGCCTTCATGGTCTCAATCGTGCTCAACGCCTCCATGAACCGACACTCCAAGCAAGTAATAACTTCCTTCATCTCAAACTCGTCCCTCTGACGTCCCTCCAACTCCTTACGAATGTCTTCGGTCTCCTCGAGGGTGAAGTCTTCAAGGGTTTTGAACTTGCCATAATCCATGTTCAAACGCCGTCCTGATATTACCATGGCCTGCCTCGTCTTTTCAACCCTTGCAATCCACTCCTCCCCACGATCCAGCCCGACGTTGGTGGTGCTAGCGGCATTTATGTCTCCTCCGTTAGACATTCCCTTAGTACAAACTTTTGCTCTAATACCACGTTGTCACGGACTTAGAGTCTTACTAAAGCTCCGTGCGGCACTTGACAACTTACTCATGAATCTTTCACGATCTCGTAAGCTCAAGTAAACCCTTTATGCTATGATTGCTAAGAGAATGCAAATAAAGACTTAGAAATATTTGGAAGAAGGTTTTATATTGCTTGGAAGATTGCTTAAAACTTTGTTGGATGATTTACAAATGAGAACCCCTCTATTTATACTACTTCGTAGGGCTAAAGTCTAATTTATAAATTACTTACAAGTCCCTAAGTTATTTACACTTTGGTCCCCTTTCTAGAGAATTCTGTATTTTCTAGGTATTTCCAAAGCTTTCCTAGAAAATATCTAGTATTTCTTTTAGAACTATCCAAAGCCTTCTTAAAAGATCTAGGGGCTTCTAGAGTTTTCTATAAACTTCTCCAAAACTCTAGACTTTTCCGCCCCTATTCGGATGCAAAATCTTACTGAGAATTGGCGGGACATGACACGAGGCTCTCCTAGACAAGTAATCCTGCATAGTAGCTTAATAATAACAAAATACAAGGTGACTTTTTTCCATTAATCCAAGTCCATTGGATAGAAGATTCGCGTCCCAAAACTTGATGAAATCGAAATTATGAGAGATCAACGAGATAAAGATCTATGTTTGTTCCAAAACAATTTGTATGCAAAAAACTAAATCTCACTAAAGTGAGAGCGGGGAATTGCGATAGTGAGAAATGAGAACTGCAAAGTGAGAGGGTGAGAGAGAAGAGCTAGAGTGATCTTAGAGAGTGGGAAAGAAATGGGACTGCTAGCTTAGAGAGATAAATGGGTTTGTTTGAGTGAGATTAGAGGGAAAATAAGCTAGAGCTTGGCCATAAACTTCCTAATATTTTTACCAAATATTATATGGGTGAAAATTTGGATGAAATTTCACCATGTGTTTGATCATAGTATTTAGGAAACATATTTCACTTTTTTAAGAAATAATTTTATATGCAAAAGTTTTAAAAACTATAAGTACTTCCACAACAAATTTATTAGATCTTCATTGCCACAAATTACAAGTAGTGTTCATGACACTAGAGAAAATGCGGTAGTTCGAGTGAGTGCAACAATAATCATTTCATATATCGTAAAGTAGATAAAGCAGTTAGCATGAACCGGTTGTTCATCATTTTCATCAACAATCATATCATCACTTTCATATTCATTGAATATTTCATCACTACTTTGGTGTTCATATAAAAATCTACTATAGAGGATGTTTTGTCAATGATAAAAATTTGGTGTGGAATTTTAATTTTAAAAAGCTCCCAAATAATGAGATGTAGCCCAAATACTAATTTTTTCTAGTATCTAAAAATTTGGGTTATTTGTCAAATAAAGACAAATTATATATACAAATACTATTTGTTAAATTTTTTCCCAAATTTTACTTGGAAAATCTTTGATCAAAAGGGTCCTGAATTAGTGGAGTTATTCCGCAATTGTAGGCATTTTAAAAAAAAAATAGTTGGGGTAATGACCCCTTGCAACTTAATAAAAAATTGTTGGGTCTAAACTAACCCCTACATTTAATATAATTTTAGGAAGATTATAATAATTGTTACGATTCAAATTCACAAGTCGTGACGACACATATGTTCCCACTCAATAGGTAAGTCAATTCACTAGTTTTACCAATTAATTCAGTAAATAAGGAGAAAAGATAAACGACAAGTAGAAAATCTCAAATGTTAAATCTTAATGAGTATGAAATGCGGAAAATAAAAATATCATCCAAGAATTGGTGTCATAAGTATAAGAGCGTCTATGAGTAAAGATAATTGGAATCATATCAATTAACGGGGTGTAATGATAAACTCATTATACCAACCATTATTTTTCTTAATAGACGTACAAATAAAAATTTGACAAGAAAAAAAAGTCACAAATTATTATGAATATTAAATAACCATTTTAGGTCCACTTTTTTTTGTGTCTGTACGTGTTCGTTAGGATTTTTTAATTATGGGTAATTACTAATGCTACAATATGTAGATTGTAGAAAATCTTGTTATAATCTTTCACATATTAAATGTGAATCTATAATATCAAGATTCCGAACAAACGACTTCTTTGATTATTAAAAAAGGACCTTAGACTTTCACAATTTAAGATCTTACCAAATTAATTTGCATCTAGTTTCTATATAACATCTGCAAATCACTCTTATCCTTTTGATTTATTTTAGAATAAATTACTGAAATACACGTCTTATATTTTTCTTATATTTAGTATTTCCTTCTATTTTTAAAAACTTCTATAATCTTATATTTCTTTAATATATTCAAGCTACATATTAATGTATCGGAGTTAGTAATAAATGTATCCGAGCTATATATTATGTATCCGATTTATTTTATAATGTATCCGAGCTACATATTATGTATACAAGCTAGTTTTTAATGTATTCGAGCTACATATTATGTATCCGAGGTAGTTTTTAATGTATCCTAGCTAGATATTATGTATCCGAGCTAGTTTTTAATGTATTCGAGCTACATATTGTGTATCCAGTTTATGTGATAATGTATCTGAGATACTCTTTACTGTATCTGAGCTATATTATGTATCCAGTTCATGTTACTTTTTAAGGGATTAATGTAATTACAAACTAAAGAGGGATAGATTTTAATTTCATATTAGATTCCTAAAACTTATCCTTTCTATGACCTAAGTTGACAGGAACCTGCAATTTCTTGAGTTAAAGTACTCATAAACTTGAATTATTTTCTACTTAGATTTCCTGGCATTAATATAGAGTTTAAGTACAGAGCTTATAAGAAAGTTACCCCTAAAAAGTAGGATATAACTTCCTGACATTATTAAAATGAAGAACTGCACTACTACATAAAATAACTACTACTAGAAAAAACAACAAACAAATATTATTGTAACAATAACATATTATTGTATATTATTAGTGCAATAAATGTGGTTGTATTATATGTATTGTTACATTTAAATATTAATGATGGATATACAGTAAATTAATTAGCACAATAATTTGGGTGGTTGTATTATATTATTGTGACATTTAAATGGGAGTGCTAGCTTAGAGAGATAAATGGGTTGTTTGAGTGAGCTTAGAGGGAAAATAAGATAGTGTTTGGCCATAGATTTCCTAATATTTTTACTAAATATTATTTGGGTGAAAATTTGGATGAAATTTCACCATGTGTTTGATCATAGTATTCGGAGAACATATTTGACTTTTATAAGAAATATTATTTATATCCAAAAGTTTAAAAAACTATCGGTACTTCCACAACAAATATTATTGGATCTTCGTTGCAACAAATTATAAGTAGTGTTCATGACACTAGAGCAATGTGCTAGTTCGGAGTGAGTGCAACAATTATCATTCTATATATCGTAAAGTAGATAAAGCACATGACTTTGTTACCATAAACCAATTGTTCATCATTTTCATCAACAAACATATCATCACTGAATATTTCATCACTGCTTTGGTGTTCATATAAAAATTTTGTGATACAACGCAAACAACTAATAGAGGATGTTTTTATAAATGATAAAAGTTTGGTGTAGAATTTTAATTTTTAAAAGCTCTCAAATAATGAGATGTAGCCGAAATACTTTTTTTTTCTAGTATCTGAGAATTTGGATTATTCGCCAAATAATGATAAATTCTATGAACGAATACTATTTGTCAAATTTTTCCCCAAGTTTTACTTAAAAAATCTATGGTCAGACAGAATCTGAATTAGTGGAGTTATTCATTAATTCGAGGCGTTTTTTTTTAAAAAAAAAAAAATAGTTGAGGTTATGACCCCTTGCAACTTAATAAAAATTTGTGGGGCCTAAACTAACCCCTACATTTAATATAATTTTAGGGAGATTATAATAACTGTTACTATTCAAATTCACAAGTTGTGATGACACCTATGTTTTCAATCAATAGGTAAGTCAATCCAATAATTTTATCAATTAAATTCAATAAGGAGAAAAAATAAACGACAAGTAGAAAATCTCAAATGCTAAATCTTTCATGAGTATGAAATGTGAAAAACTAAAATATCATTCAAGAATTTGTGTCATAAATACAAGGGTATTTATGAGTAAAGATAATTCGAATCTCATCAATTAATGGGGTATAATGATACACTCACCATACCAAACATTTTTTTCTTAATAGACGTATCAAATAAAAAATTGACAAGTAAAATGAGAAACAAATTATTATGAATATTAAATAACCATTTTAGGTTCACTTTTTTTTTTGTGTGTGTGTATACGTGATCGTTAGGATTTTTAATTATGGGTAATTACTAGTGCTACAATATGTAGATTGTAGAAAATCTTGTTATAATCTTTCACATATTAAATGTGAATCTATAATATCAAGATTCCAAATCAAACGACTCCTTTGATTATTAAACAAGGGCCTTAGACTTTCACAATTTTAGATCTTACAAAATTAATTTGCATCTAGTTTCTATATAACATCTGCAAATCACTCTTATCCTTTTGATTTATTTTAGCAAAAAATACTTAAATACATGTCTTATGTTTTTCTTATTTTTAATATTTCCTTCTATTTCTAAACATCTCTAAAATCTCATATTTCTTTAATGTATTCGAGCTATATATTAATGTATCGGAGCCAGTATTTAATGCATCTGAGCTATATATTATGTATTCGATTTTTTTATAATATATCCGAACTACATATTATGTATCCGAGCTAGTTTTTAATGTATCTGAGCTACATACTATCTATCTAGTTTATATTATAATGTATCGAGATACTCTTTAATGTGTTCGAGCTACATATTGTGTATCCAGTTTGTGTTACTTTTTAAGGGATTAATGTAATTACAAACTCAAGAGGGATAGATTGTAATTTTATGTTAAAACTATGTGAATCCTAAAACTTATCCTTTCTATGACCTAAGTGGACAAAGAACCTGCAATTTTTTGAGTACTTAGATTTCCAGGCTTTAATATAGATTTTAAGTACATAACTTATAAGAGAGCTACCCCTAAAAGTAGGACATGACTTCCTGGCTTTATTAAAATGAAAAACTGCAATACTACATGAAAATAACTACTAGTAGAAAAAACAACAAACAATTACTACTGTAATAACATATTATTGTACATTAGTGCAATAAGTTGGTTTATTATATTTATTGTTACACTTAAATATTAATGATGGATATATATTAAATTAGCACAATAAGTTGGGTGGTTGTATTATATTATTGTGACATTTAAATATTGATTATGGGTATATTATTTTAATCTTCAGGTAATCACATATATTTTTTTAAGAAAATATATCAATATAATTAACCAATCTGTTAATTAAACATATCAAGAATAAGATCTTATGTCTATATCAAAATTATTGTCTTTAATTGCACATAAATAAGCCTTTTCTTGCAAAATTGTTATATACATATTTGCAGTTTCTTTTGGCAAATTAAGTCTGTAAGCAAAAAATTAAAAGATCTTAAATTCCTCAATGGCACATTTTCCCCATGGTGTGTATAGCTACACTAAAAACTCCTTATTACAGGTAATATATAGTTTGTGGCTATATATTTTTTCATTAAGGAGATTTTTAAAATTTTAAAGTTAAATTATTTCTTAATGTATTATCCAAAAATTTCTTAATATATTATTCTTTTTGGAGGAAAAATGAGAAGAAAAAAATAAAATTAAGACGTTTATGAATTCCATTGAGTTTTTCTTATTTGAATGAACATCTCAAAATTCCAATTATTTCATTTTTAGATACATTATATGAACTGCAAATCGATCAAGACTCTCTAGTTTTGACCGCTTCTATATAGTGTTGTTGCTTTATTATTAGCCTCACGCTTCTAGTTTGAACATAATAGAAGGGTATCAAGATAGATATTCTAATTAAACAGAAAAGTATGTCACAAAAATTGAGACACGTGAAGTAATTATTTTGAGCTATATTAGGTGTCCAAACTCGCCTATGTTACATAAATTTGTGCTGAACTTAGGTAGAATGATGTGTCTAAATTAAATTATTGCTAATTTATCACGTATAGACTTGAGTGAATTGAATTGTTTATCGAAAAATTATATACTACTTATAAATGTCATCAAGTATTAATTACTTCTTGCAATGGTACACAATTTTTATTATTTTTATTTTATTTGTAGAGAAATGCTGCAGATAATGCAAAAGTTATGGTCAGAGAGGCAATTATTGAAAATTTTGATATACAAACCAAAACATTTTGTATTGTAGACATGGGATGTTCAGTTGGACCAAACACATTTTTTGCAATGCAAAATATTGTAGAGGCCATAAAAGATAAATACCATTCTACAAGTCCTGAGATCGAATTTCAAATTTTCTTCAACGATCATATCACGAACGATTTCAATATCTTATTCAAATCACTATATTCCGATAAGAAGCCATATTTTGCAGCTGCAATTCCCGGTTCTTTCTATGGACGATTGTTCCCCTCGTGCTCTCTTCATATAGTGTATTCTTGCTACGCGTTACAATGGTTGTCCCAAGTGCCAAAAGATATGCAGAATAAAAGAAGAATTCATTATGATGGTGCTTCTATTGAAGTATGGAATGCTTATGTTGCTCAATTTCACAAAGATATGGAAGTATTCTTGAGTGCAAGGGCAGATGAACTTGTTCCTGGAGGCTTAATTGTTCTTGTTTTGCCATCTATTCCAAGTGAAATACAGTACTCCAAAATTGGATATAGGATATTCACATTTCTCGAGTATAGTCTTATTGATATGGTCAATGAGGTCAGCCACTCGTAACCTTATACTCTCTCTTTTTCAATTTATTTATAATCCTGCTTCCTTTTTAGTCAATGTTATGTTACTTTTTCTAAATTTAGTAATTTTGTAATTATAACATTGATACTATAAGTTGACATATATAGGTCAATGAGGCGAGCGACTCATAACCTTATACTCTCTCTCTCTTTCAACTTATTTTCATTTGTTCTTTTCTCAAAAAAAAAATGTCTAAATCTAGTAATTAAACTCTTCTATTATAACATTTTACAAGGCATGGTTAAGATCACAATATGAAATTTTGGTATATTTATATATATTTTTAGTTTAAGATTGTAAGATTCAAAAGTCTATGTTACTTATTTAAACTAATCTGTCATAGGCACTTTAAACAAAAGAACTAGAGAGTATATGTTAAAATCTAGGATCTTCACTTCGAATCTCATATTTTGAATTTCTTGGATCCTCTATCCAATTGCGGAGTCAAACACTACTAATAACTGAATTCAAATAATTGCAAATTCGATAAAGGAATTCGATTGAACCCCCTTATTTAGCTCTGTCACTATCTCTATTCCATTTTATGTGACACGTTTTCTTTTTCATACACGGAATTGTCGAAGAATCTCTTGTTGACTCATTCAATTTTCCAGTATATTATCCCTCTACTAAAGAGATGACTAAAGCTGTGGAGAATAATGGATGTTTTAGCATTGAAAGAATGGAGCTGACAAGTCCACAGTCCTGCATTGATGCAAATAGCTTCATCAATCACATAAGAGCTGGTATTGAAGAAATGTTCACCATACATTTTGGAAGTAAAATTGCAGATGAAATGTTTGAGAGGACTTTGGAAAAAATCGAAGAGATTTCTGCATGGTTGGAAGATGAATATTGCAAGACTATAAGGCAGTTGTGTCTAGTTTTAAAATGTAAAATCAACTTCAAAAGCCTTCCATATATCTCTGAAGCATCAATGATTTATTTTGTATCCATCGACTATCAATTGTTTCAAATAAGTTGTGTTTAAACAACTAGTTTTATTGAAATGTTTCATATTGCGTCTTTTATTTATGTTCTCTTCATCATTATCTTCCTAAGAAATATAGTGACATGAAATAGTTAAAGCATATATCACATTTTAATGACCCTTCATGTCAATTCCTCTTTATTGTGTTATTTTTTACGTTACGAGTTTTCATATAGCGATCCTGAGTCATTTATAATGTTTTTAAATCTGATACTCATCACAATGTAGAATGAAATGACCGATTTCGTAACATTTGTAACAACCCTAAAATGAATATGCTAAGTAATGCTTAATGTGTCTAGGATGCCTACGATTAGACCGGGTTCACACAGATTGATGCGCGTAGAACCAGACCTCTGAACCTTTGTGACAGCCAAGCCAACTAACTTGGGGAGTTATTTGATCTAGTAAAGGTAGGGTCCAGCCATGTAGGGCTCCCGAATATGAAGATTTACCCGAATGAGTCTTTACCGGATTTAAAAAGGGGAAATCTTAAGTTTAGAGAGTCTAGGGGTAAAATGGTCTTTTTTCAGGCTAAGGTTAGTATCTTAATTACCCTAAATATGCAATTAATTATTTAATTAATAAGGTGGAGGGGCATTTTGGGGAGAGAGGTCCGAAAATTGGCCTTTGAGTGAAGTCTTGCTCCACCCGGGTTCGAACCTAGGTGGAAGCAATGATTTAAATTGTTTTTATTTAAATTGGTAAATTAATTTAATATATTAATATTTATTGGCTGATTTAAAATAAAAGGGAAATCAGATTTTTTTTAATATTTGAAAGAGTCCTAGTTGACTAAGTCTAAACTACTTCACCTCTTTTAACTCTCTTTCACGTTTAACTCTCTCTCTCTCACGTCAAAATCACTCTCTTTATTTTTCACGTTCTCTCTCCCTAAATACAAGAACTGACCAGCAACTAAAAGTTCTTCACACTTGAAGAACTTACTCGAAAAAAATATAATCAAAACATAAGCAAAAACGTTAAGCAAAGAGAGGGGTTTCCGTCGAGTTGGTGTTGAAATTTCGAGACATGAACGTGAATTGGAGAGTGTGTTGGACAGCAGTTCGTGGGTGAATAAACTTCAAATAAGGTATGGGCTTTCTTACTCTTGGTCCCTTTCCCAAGAGACCGCTAGGATTCAGTCGATTCTAATCCGAAAACTAGGATTGTTTCCCCGTTGCATGTCCCTGTCACTAGCTCCTATCGATGGTTGTAGGTTGGTATGTCTGCTGGTAGATATTAGTCATGTAATGTGTTTTCGTGATGAATATGTTCATGAATGTGTGTTTGGAATCGTACTCATGATAACCTATGCTTTCCGAAAATATGTGTTTATTTGTGTGCAATGTGTAGCCGTGACTTTGAACACGGATTGAAGCATGAAAATGACTTTTTTATGGTTGTATTTCACGTGCACAAACTTGTATAAATCGTGATGTTCATATGAAGTATAATGTGGCTGATTTGAGTGGAAAGTATTAGCTAAATGAATCCATGAAAATGCACCTAAAGATGTACTACATGATCCATGAATTACCCGAAGAACTAACGTGTAATATTGATGAAAAGGATGCTGAAAAACGTACATAATTCCCAGCTATATGTTGATGAGTTTCGGTCAAGCTAAGTGGTTTAATATGTTGTGAATAATGAATTAAAATAAGTTAGGTCACTGAGGATCGAACCCGTGACCTCACCATGTTAAAAGTCATAGAAATAATGTAAGTTAAAAAGAATGTGGCAAGGGGGATTCGAACCAGTGACCTTGACCGAAAATGAAGTACTTAAAATAAGAAATGAGAGGAGTGGGATTCGAACCCACCACCTCTCAATAAGATTTAAGGAAAAGTTAAAAGAAAAATAAAAGGTTGAGGCGTGTGGGAATCGAACCCACGACCTCTAGGCAGAACAAAGGGAATATAAGGAGAAAAATTAAAGTGGGGTTGTGGGGGTTCGAACCCACACCCCCTCGGCCAAAAAGGAGAGAAATTAAAGAAAAGGAAATAAAAAGAAAATGAGGTTGTGGGGGTTCGATCCCACATCCTCTCAGTCCCAATGAACGAAATATTAAGAGAGAAATTAAGGAAAAATAAAATGAAGGCGTTGGGGCTCGATCTTGGGTCCCCAAGCCGTGTGGATCAAACCAAAATAAATAAAAATGTAAGTGTTGTCCAAGAGATTCGAAATCGGTTTCCCTTGCCCAAATTCCATATTGATACATAAGTCATACGTGAATAAATGTTCAAAAAAATAATGTTGCCTACATAGATCGAAATTGAGATCTTGGCATACTTACAAGATGCATAAGTCTTGTACCACATAATCTTAGGAAGATATGAATCACTTAAATGTACTATGAATGAAGCCTCATGGCTTGTATGTATAGACCCATAAGTCTAGCATACGTTTAAAGTAAGTGAACCTAAGATGTATGTAACGAAATGATGAAACCCTAGAAGGGTCAAGTAAGAGTGTGAAACAAACTAAATGGCCAAGTGCATTGGCATACGATGAAATGAACATTCACGTAAAAAGAGGTGAGTAATTATGAAGAGCAAATGTGCTAAAGCTAATGAATGTGGTGACAACATGATAAGAGGCTAATGTGAAAGATGAGAGCAATCTCAAATCAGCCTAAGTAAGTGTTACCAAAACGTACTCACCTATGAGAGTGTAAAGCTAATGAAGAGACCAGTCTCTATGAACACTCTAATAAAAGTATTGAGATTAATGTACACTTAATACTAATAATGAGATGAGAAATCATCTATTGAGCTATGATGTCCTCATACTAGAAGCCAGCTTCCATGACGTATGAGTTGAATGTAACGAAACTTTATACTGAGCACCAATAGGCTAGCTATGAGCGGTGATGCCTTCTTTCGGGAAGAGCGGAGGTTCACGTAACTCTAATGAGATGAGACTGTCCGGCATGCCGGGTATGGTTCTCCTTATATCTCCTAGTCTTTGAACGTACACTGTCAATATAGGGATCTAGCAGGTTTCAATCCCCTATATATGCTAGCATGTTTTGGGTCACTTTGGCCGGTGATTCCACCTCTTTTCGTTCTGAGTCACTTTGGCCAGTGGTTCCACCTCATTTTGGTGTGGGTCACTTGGTCATTGCACAGCAAACCCGATGAGAGTCTTAAACTACATCCTAGGTATGGCTAGTGTTTACACTAGCGTATGAATGAATGAAATGAAGTACGTATTAATGAATGAAGCAGACTCTGTGTTTGTTCAAGAAGCCCCCCTAGTTGAGGTCCCATATGTTCAGCCCTCATTGTGGGAAGTCTTAATGTTAAGTCTATGATTCCAAGGTCTCATGGCATATGAACAAACGATATGAAAGATGCTATGTTATGTGCTATATGCAATATGTTATGTGCTATGTGTAAGATGTTATGTGTTGTGTGCAATATGATACGTATGATGATGCATGTTACTTTAATGGCATGACTTTCCTAATCCAAATTTGGCAAGTCCCCTGACTTTTCTAATTCAAATTTGGCAAGTCCCCTGACTTTCCTAATCTCATTTTGGCAAGTCCACTGACTTGACTTTCTATAAATCATGTTGTTAGGAAAGAGCTATTCTCGCTCATGCATGTCCTTGGTGTGTGCTTGCATATACCCATACTTAGTACAAGTGTGTACTAATCCCATACAACATCTACTTTTAGGTGCAGGCACAGGTGGACGTTAGAGCTTACAGTACGACGTTGCAGTTATCCGGACGTGGAGCTTTCATCTGGATTTGGTAGGCCCTCATGCTTTCGAGGATGTCTACTGATATTATCTAGCTTAGATGTAGGCTTTAGCTAGTGGAGTATGTTCCACTAGTGTTTCTTTCTCATTTTATTTCATACATTGTATTGATGTAATTTTGGCAAGTATACTCTTAATGCAGTATTGAACTATTTCTTTCATTTGATGATCTTAATATTAGATGGTTGATTGTGAACGTTTATGAGTTTAAGTAGAATGTCTTACATGAATGTTAAGTAACAAAAAGTTGAAATTTTCCGCTAAAATTAACCTAGATAAAGTAACGATGACGTATGTAGGCTTGTCTGCGACCTCTGAGAGGTCAACGACGTTGGTCTCGTCTAGGGTCTAGATTCCGGTTGTGACAAAGTTGGTATCAGAGCACTAGGTTAAATTCCGAGAATAATAAGTTCACATCAACCACATTGAGTAGTTTGTAAGTCATGGTAGTGAAGTGCACCACTATTCTGAATTAGAGACTGCATGATGCGTAGGAAAATTTCCCTTCTTCTGATCTTATCGTGCTTTTCCTAATGTCTGATTTCTTAGTGTTATGAGCGTGTCTAACATCAATTCTTATTGTTTTTAGAGAATGAATACTAGGAGGAACGTTGGTCAGAGGAGAGGAGGAGCAGCTGTTGGGGGCAATCAGGTTCCACCCAGGCTCCAGCTGAAGGAGTGGTTATGCCGGTTAACCCAGCTGGGTTGACTGATGCGGAGGTGCGGGCATCTCTGGCCCAGATGGCACAGGCCATCACTATGCAGGCCCAGGCCATGACTGCCCAGGTCAACCGGCAGAATGTTCAGAGGGAGAACCCACCGGTACGTAGCATGGCTGACAGACTGCGAGACTTTACGAGGATGAATCATCCTATTTTCACAGGGTCCAAGACTTCAGAGGATCCCCAGTAGTTCATGCATGAGGTACACAAGATTTTGGTGGCCATGGGGGCCACAGATACTGAGATGGCTGAGATGGATTCCTATCAGCTCAAGGATGTCGCACAGACTTGGTGTAAGATGTGGCAGGATAGCCGAGCTTTTGGCTGAGTTCCGATCACTTGGGAGTTGTATAAGACAGCCTTCCTGGAGAGATTCTTCCCTAGGGAGATGAGGGAGGCCAAGGTTAAGGAGTTTATCAACCTTAAGCGGGGAGCAATGACAGTCAGGGAGTATTCCCTGAAGTTTGTTAAACTATCAAGGTATGCTACTTCCCTTGTATCTAACAGCAGGGATGAGATGAGTACTGAAGTTTGTTAAATTATCCAGGTATGCTACTTCCATTGTATCTAACAGCAGGGATGAGATGAGTAGGTTCCTCACAGGAATCACCAGAGATCTGGAGGAGGACTATCGGGCTGCGATGCTCCACGATAACATGGACCTCTCCAGGTTGATGGTTCATGTCCAGCAGGTGGAGGACAGCCGGAAGAAGAGGTGCGTCCGTGATGCTAGGAGGCCTAAGCCTCATGATCAGGCAGGTCCTAACAATGGAAGCAACAGGAACAATTTTGGCGTCCGTGAGCAGCCCATGTTCAAAAAGGGGCAACAGAGTTTAGGGAACTCTAACTTTCAGAGGAGTACAACACCTAGAGGAGGTAGACCCGAGCCCAAGAAGGGAAATGGAGGTGATATGCAGCGTCCCAGAAAGAACTGTGCCAAGTGTGGCCGTGCTCACAGTGGAGAGGGCAGACATGGAACTAATGCCTGGTTCAGTTGCGGTAAGAGCGGGCACATGGTTAAGGATTGCCCACTAAACAGGGGTCAGGCTGGAGGTAATGCTCAGCCTAGGCCTAATCCATAGGGTGCAGCAGCAGCCGAGCCTCCTAAGAGGAATAGATTATACGCCCTGAAGGGCAGGGAGGAGCAGGAGAAGTCTGCTGATGTGGTCACATGTATGTTGCAAGTATTGTCAACTTCTGTTTATGCTTTACTTGATCAAGAGTCTACGCTTTCCTTTGTAACTCCTTTGCTTGCTCTCACTTTTGAGATACTGCCTGAAGTTTTGCATGATCCTATAGTGGTTAGTACACCCTTAGGAGAAAATATAAGAGCTGATAGAGTGTACAAGGATTGCCCAATAGTTGTATGTGGTAGAACTATGTGTGCAGACTTGGTTGAGTTACCTATGAACGATTTTGACATCATTCTTGGCATGGAATGGCTTCATAGTTGTTATGCTTGTATGGATTGTCGTAGTAGGGTTGTGAGATTTTGTTTCACTAATGAAGAAGAGCTGGTCTGGGAGGGGTACAACTCGAGTCGTCCTAATCCCTTGATTTCGAACCTTAAGGCCAATAAAATGATGTCCAAGGGGTTATTGTGTCATCTTGTGAATGTTAATGATTTAGATCATGACATTCCTTCCATAGACTCAGTGCCTGTAGTGAATGAGTTCCAAGATGTATTTCCTGATGATTTTCCTGGAGTCCCTCCCCCTCGAGAGATTGACTTTGGTATCGACTTAGAACCCGATACTAAACCAATTTCAATTCCTCCTTATAGAATGGCTCCAGCTGAACTCAAAGAGTTGAAGCTGCAGTTAAAAGATCTCACTGATAAAGGTTTCATTCAGCCGAGCATATCCCCTTGGGGCGCTCCAATGTTGTTTGTGAAAAAGAAGGATGGAACCCTTAGAATGTGTATCGATTATCGACAGCTCAACAAAGTCACTATAAAGAATAAGTATCCACTTCCCATAATAGATGAGTTGTTCGATCAGCTCCAAGGGTCTAGTTTCATCTCGAAGATTGATCTTCATTCAGGGTATCATCAGCTTAGGGTTAGGGATGGAGATATCCCAAAGACAGCCTTTCGTACCCGTTATTGTCATTATGAGTTCTTAGTCATGTCATTTGGTCTCACTAATGCACCAGCTGCATTTATGGACCTCATGAACCGAGTCTTCCGTGAATACCTTGATTCTTTCGTCATTGTATTCATTGATGACATCCCCATCTACTCTAGGACCAAGGAAGAGCATGAACATCATTTGAGACTAACCTTGCAGGTACTTAGACAACATCAGCTGTATGCCAAATTCAGCAAGTGTGAATTCTGGCTTAGATCAGTGACCTTCCTGGGTCATGTTGTGTCCGATCAGGGTATGGAGGTGGACCCCAGGAAGATTGAAGCTGTGAAGAACTGGCCAAAACCTCTTACTCCCACCGATATCCGTAGCTTTCTGGGATTAGCTGGTTACTACCGCAGGTTCGTGGAGAGTTTTTCTTCCATTGCTGCCCCACTGATAGCTTTGACTAAGAAGAAGGCCAAATTCGAATGGACGGAGACTTGTGAGAAGAGTTTCCAGGAGCTCAAGGACAGACTCACTTTAGCCCCGGTGCTTACTTTGCCTAAGTATGGTGAGAATTACACTGTTTATTGTGATGCATCTAGGGTTGGTTTGGGTTGTGTTCTTATGCAGGGTGGTAAGGTGATAGCTTATGCGTCTAGACAACTCAAAGTTCATGAAAAGAATTATCCCACTCATGACCTGGAGTTGGCAGCTGTGGTGTTTGCACTGAAACTGTGGAGGCACTACTTGTATGGAGTGCATGTAGATGTGTTCACAGACCACAAGAGTCTTCGGTACGTGTTCACGCAGAGAGAGTTGAACCTACGTCAGCGGAGATGGTTAGAGCTGTTGAAGGACTATGAAATGAATGTCCACTACCATCCAGGTAAGGCTAATGTTGTTGCTGATGCTTTGAGCAGGTTTAGTATGGGAAGTACAGCCCACATTGAGGACGAGAAGAAGAAGTTGGTGAAAGATGTACACAGACTGGGTGTGCGATTGGTTGACTATACTAGTAGGGGTGTTTCAGTTCGTCCTAGTTCTGAATCATCCTTGGTAGTTGAAGTCAAGCAGGGTCAGCATCTCGATCCTGTGTTGATGGAGCTGAAGGACTCAGTGTTGATAAAGATGAATGAGTCTTTTGCTTTGGGAGGTGACGTCGTACTTAGGTACCAGGACAGGCTGTGTGTACCAGATGTGGATGATTTGCGGACCAGGATTGTTGCAGAGGCCCATGGTTCCAGATATTCCATACATCCAGGTTCCACCAAGATGTATCATGATCTTAAGCAGATCTATTGGTGGGATGGCATGAAGAAGGACATTGCAGAATATGTGGCCAAGTGTCCTAATTGTCAGCAGGATAAGGCAGAACATCTTAAGCCTGGCGGTCTTACTCAGATTATAGAGGTTCTGACTTGGAAGTGGGAGGCCATTAATATGGACTTCGTGGTTGGTCTTCCGAGGACTAGGAGACAGCATGACTCCATATGGGTTATTGTAGACAGGACGATTAAGTCTTCCCACTTTATCCCTGTGAAGTCTACTAACAGAGCCGAGGATTATGCGAGACTCTACATTGATGAGATTGTGAGATGTCATGGGATTCCTTTGTCTATCATTTCAGATAGAGGAGCTGAGTTCACTTCACATTTCTGGAGATCCTTCCTGAAGAGCTTGGGCATGCAGGTAAAGCTTAGTACTGCCTTTCATCCTCAGACGGATGGGCAGGCAGAGCGCACCATTTAGACATTGGAAGACATGTTGAGAGCATGTGTGATTGACTTCAGAGGTAGTTGGGACGACCATATGCCTTTGATAGAGTTCTCGTATAATAACAGCTATCACTCCAGCATTGGGATGGCACCATTTGAGGCACTGTATGGTAGGAGGTGTAGGTCTCCAATTGGGTGGTTCGAGGTTGGAGATTCATCCATTTTGGGTCCAGATATCATTCATGAGGCCTTAGAGAAGGTCAGGGTGATTAGGGACAGGTTACTGCTTACAGTCGACAGAAGTCTTATGCAGACAACAGAAAATGGCCCTTAGAGTTTGATGTTGGTGACCAGGTCTATTTGAAGATATCACCTATGAAGGGGGTGATGAGGTTTGGCAGGAAGGGGAAGTTGAGTCCGAGGTATGCTGGGCCATATGAGATCCTACAACGTGTGGGTGAGGTGGACTATGAGTTGGCATTGCCTGCGGAGCTAGCTTCTGTCCATCCAGTCTTTCATGTATCCATGTTAAAGAAGTACCTAGGTGATCCAGCATCGATTCTACTTGTGGAAGGTTTGGGGGTTGATGAAGACTTGTCCTATGAGGAGGTACCTGTTGAGATGTTAGACAGACAGATCAAGCGGCTGAGGAACAAGGAGATTGCCACAGTAAAGGTATTGTGGAGGAATCATCTTGTTGAGGGTGCTATATGGGAGGCCGAGGCCGATATAAGATCCCGCTACCCTCATCTTTTCAGCTCTTGAGGTTAGACTTCCTACTCTTAAGTCTAAGTTTCCTTATCTCTCCATTCTTTGTTGATATTGCTTGATTGTGTATAGTAACTATGTTATGATCTGACTGGCATTACGCTAGATATTAGTAGTTTCATTCGGGGACCAATGTTCCTAAGGGGGGATAATGTAACAACCCTAAATATGGATATGCTAAGTAATGCTTAATGTGTCTAGAATGCCTACGATTAGACCGGGTTCACACGGATTGATGCGCGTAGAACTAGACCTCTGAAACCTTTTCACAGCCAAGCCAACTAACTTGGGGAGTTAGTTGAGCTAGGAAAGGTTTGGTCCAGCCATGTAGCGCTCCCGAATATGAAGATTTACCCGAATGAGTCTTTACCGGATTTAAAAAGGGGAAATCTTAAGTTTGGAGAGTCTAGGGGTAAAATGGACTTTTTCCAGGCTAAGGGTAGTATCGTAATTATCCTAAATATGTAATTAATTATTTAATTAATAAGGTGGAGGGGAATTTTGGGGAGAGAGGTCCAAAAATTGGCCTTTGAGTGAAGTCTTGTTCCACCCGGGTTCGAACCTAGGTGGAAGCAATGATTTAAATTGCTTTTAATTAAATTGGTAAATTAATTTAATATATTAATATTTATTGGCTGATTTAAAATAAAAGGGAAATCAGATTTTTTTTAATATTTGAAAGAGTCCTAGTTGACTAAGTCTAAACTACTTCACCTCTTTTAACTCTCTTTCACGTTTAACTCTCTCTCTCTCACGTCAAAATCTCTCTCTTTCTTTTTCACGTTCTCTCTGCCAAAATAAAAGAACTGACCAGCAACTAAAAGTTCTTCAGACTTGAAGAACTCACTCGAAAAAATATAATCAAAACATAAGCAAAAACGTTAGGCAAAGAGAGGGGTTTCAGCCGAGTTGGTGTTGAAATTTAGAGACTTGAACGTGATTTGGAGAGGGTGTTTTACAGCAGTTCGTGGGTGAATAAACGTCAAATAAGGTATGGGTTTTCTTACTCTTGGTCCCTTTCCCAAGAGACCCCTAGGATTCAGTCGATTCTAATCCAAAAACTAGGATTGTTTCCCCGTTGCATGTCCCTGTCACTAGCTCCTATCGATGGTTGTAGGTTGGTATGTCTGCTGGTAGATATTAGGCATGTAATGTGTTTTCGTGATGAATATGTTCATGAATGTGTGTTTGGAATCGTACGCATGATAACCTATGCTTTCCGAAAATATGTGTTTATGTGTGTGCAATGTGTAGCCGTGACTTTGAACACGGATTGAAGC
This sequence comes from Solanum lycopersicoides, assembly GCA_022817965.1. Lineage (NCBI taxonomy): Eukaryota > Viridiplantae > Streptophyta > Magnoliopsida > Solanales > Solanaceae > Solanum > Solanum lycopersicoides. Next base: position 71,734,185 of record CM040627.1, on the reverse strand, counting down.
ATGAAAATGACTTTTTTATGGTTGTATTTCACGTGCACAAACTTGTATAAATCGTGATGTTCATATGAAGTATAATGTGGCTGATTTGAGCGGAAAGTATTAGCTAAATGAATCCATGAAAATGCACCTAAAGATGTACTACATGATCCATGAATTACCCGAAGAACTAACGTGTAATGTTGATGAAAAGGATGCTGAAAAACGTACATAATTCCCAGCTATATGTTGATGAGTTTCGGTCAAGCTAAGTGGTTTAATATGTTGTGAATAATGAATTAAAATAAGTGAGGTCACTGAGGATCGAACCCGTCACCTCACCATGTTAAAAGTCATAGAAATAATGTAAGTTAAAAAGAATGTGGCAAGGGGGATTCGAACCAGTGACCTTGATCGAAAATGAAGTACTAAAAATAAGAAATGAGAGGAGTGGGATTCGAACCCACCACCTCTCAGTAAGATTTAAGGAAAAGTTAAAAGAAAAATAAAAGGTTGAGGCGTGTGGGAATCGAACCCACGACCTCTAGGCAGAACAAAGGGAATTTAAGGAGAAAAATTAAAGTGGGGTTGTGGGGGTTCGAACCTACACCCCCTCGACCAAAAAGGAGAGAAATTAAAGAAAAGGAAATAAAAAGAAAATGAGGTTGTGGGGGTTCGATCCCACATCCTCTCAGCCCCAATGAACGAAAAATTAAGAGAGAAATTAAGGAAAAATAAAATGAAGGCGTTGGGGCTCGATTTGGGTCCCCAAGCCGTGTGGATCAAACCAAAATAAATAAAAACGTAAGTGTTGTCCAAGGGATTCGAAATCGGGTTCCCTTGCCCAAATTCCGTATTGATACATAAGTCATACGTGAATAAATGTTCCAAAAAATAATGTTGCCTACATAGATCAAAATCGAGATCTTGGCATACTTACAAGATGCATAAGTCTTATACCACATAATCTTAGGAAGATATGAATCACTTAAACGAACTATGAATGAAGCCTCATGGCTTGTATGTATAGACCCATAAGTCTAGCATACGTTTAAAGTAAGTGAACCTAAGATGTATGTAACAAAATGATGAAACCCTAGAAGGGTCAAGTAAGAGTGTGAAATACACTAAATGGCCAAGTGCATTGGCATACGATGAAATGAACATTCACGTAAAAAGAGGTGAGTAATTATGAAGAGCAAATGTGCTAAAGCTAATGAATGTGGTGACAACATAATAAGAGGCTACTGTGAAATATGAGATCAATCTCAACTGAGCGTAAGTAAATGTTACCAAAACGTACTCACCTATGAGAGTGTAAAGCTAATGAAGAGACCAGTCTCTATGAACACTCTAAGTATTGAGATTAATGTACACTTAATACTAATAATGAGATGAGAAATCATCTATTGAGCTATGATGTCCTTATACTAGAAGTCAGCTTCCATGACGTATGAGTTGAATGTAATGGAACTTTATACTCAGCACCGATAGAGTAGCTATGAGCGGTGATGCCTTCTTTCGGGAAGGGCAGAGGTTCACGTAACTCTCATGAGATGAGACTGTACAGCATGCCGGGTATGGGTCTCCTTATATCTCCTAGTCTTTGAACCTATACTGCAAATATAGGGATCTAGCAGGGTTCAATCCCATATATACGCTAGCATGTTTTGGGTCACTTTGGCCAGTGATTCCACCTCTTTTCGGTGTGGGGAAGACACTGGATTTAATGATGCTCACATGATCTATGTTGGTTAAAGTTAAAGTTCCCCATGAATGAATGAGGCCAGCCTCAAATGATGAACATAATGCAATGAACGATACCAAAAGTGTTAGGATAGGATAATCAAGAGGTGAGCTAGACTCAAGTAATGACACTACGTTATTCTTGGTCATTGCACATCAAACCCGATGAGAGTCTTAAACCACATACCTAGGTATGGCTAGTGTTTACACTAGCGTATGAATGAATGAAATAAAGTACGTATGAATGAATGAATCAGACTCTGTGTTTGTTAAAGAAGGCTCACTAGTTGAGGTCCCATATGTTGAGCCCTCATTGTGGGAAGTCTTAATGTTAAGTCTATGATTCCAAGGTCTCATGGCATATGAACAAATGATATGAAAGATGTTATGTGCCTTATGCAATATGTTATGTGCTATATGCAATATATTATGTGCTATGTGTAAGATGTTATGTGTTGTGTGCAATATGATACGTATGATGATGCATGTTACTTTAATGGCATGACTTTCCTAATCCAAATTTGGCAAGTCCCTTTCCTAATTCAAATTTGGCAAGTCCCCTGACTTTCCTAATCCCATTTTGGCAAGTCCACTGACTTGACTTTCTATAAATCATGTTGTTAGGGAAGAGCTATTCTCTCTCATGCATGTTCTTGGTGTGTGCTTACATATACCCATACTTAGTACAAGTGTGTACTAATCCCATACAATATTTACTTTTAGGTGCAGGCACAGGTTGACGTTAGAGCTTACAGTACGACGTTGCAGCTATCCGAACGTGGAGCTTTCATCCGGATTTGGTAGGCCCTCATGCTTTCGAGGATGTCTACTGTTATTATCTAGCTTAGATGTAGGCTTTAGCTACTGGAGTATGTTCCACTAGTGTTTCTTTCTCATTTTATTTCAGACATTGTATTGGTGTCATTTTGGCAAGTATACTCTTAATGCAGTATTGAACTATTTCTTTCATTTGATGATCTTAATATTAGATGGTTGATTGTGAACATTTATTAGTTTAAGTAGAATGTCTTACATGAATGTTAAGTAACAAAAAGTTGAAATTCTCCGCTAAAATTAACGTAGATAAAGTAACGATGACGTATGTAGGCTTGTCTGCGACCTCTGAGAGGTCAACGACGCCGATCTCATCTGGGGTCTAAATTCCGATCGTGACAACATTTTGCGACACTTAATGAAAGTTTGAATCTGAATGGTTTAGACCTTAGGCCATCAAGTGCATTTGTTATAATTAAGATTTAAACATTTAATTAATCATTAAGATGTTGAACAAAGTCTTAATATCTTGTGTAGATAATCTACCACTCTATCCACAATCACAAACTATCACCATTATCGTTGTCAATCACCAAAAACCTTTGTTATCATGACCACCATTGACAACCACACTTTATACAAGCTCATTCGAAGACAAATATCATTACACGTTCTCTCATATAGAATACTTATTGAACTCGATGTTTGGTGCAAACTTATATTATACTTATTGGTTTGAACTTCTATTATATGTTTTGATAAATATACAATTTGAGTTCAAAAATGATCGCGAGCTAGATTTGCTTCGTCTAGCTTCATATTAACTATCCTCTATGAAAAGGCCTTGTAACATTATACTTTGTGGTGATTAGGAATATGGGGTGGGGTTACAATGGTGCTTTATAAATTGTAACATTATACTTGGGGTGATTAGGAATACGGGGTGGGGTTATAATGGTGCTTTATAACTTGTAACATTATACTTATGGTGATTTGCTTTTCACAAAAAAAATGGAAAAGGAGATTACGAGATGTGGAATCATGATAAAAGTTCATGTAGCCAACCAACTACACTAATAAAATTCCTCTCTAAATGAACTATCTACATGCTTTATTTTCCTATATAGCAATGTTAATATTAACATATATACCATATTTCCTTTTGAGCAAAAAAGTTTAACTCTCCAAAACTTAAAAGTCTATATAATCTTAAAGAACAATTCTTCAAACAAAAGAAATCATTTAATTTCCATATCACCCACTAAAAAAGAAAAGAAATTACATTGATTTGAAATCATATAGTAGCTTTAAGATTGCTTACTATTGATGTGCATATTCCCAATTTATTTATGAAAATAACAAACTCATTTCTGAAGCTAAGGAAAAATCTTATAAAGTCAACAAAACATTTTAAATTCTCGTTGCTTGTGATGATTTAGATGTTGCTCTCATTTGAGCCAAGATGCTAGCATATTGTACGACAGTGTGTTGTGAAGTGTATTGATCAGAGAGGCCAAACTTTGAAAATTTTGATTCAGTGTGCACAAAATGACCTGGTAATGATTTTTTCCCAAGAGTTTTTTCAATATCTCAAAGAATTCACTCATAATCAGATGTGATGTTTCCCATGAGGGAATCGGAAGATACTCCATCTACAAAAGAAACAAACATCTTATGAGACAAGCATTCTCATAATAGTAATTGTTTTTTTAATTAGGTAAAGTACAATAATTAAATTCTTCTCCATGAAGTGTAAAAAAATATAATATTTTACAACGTAACAATATTTTTTTAAAAAAAGAAAAGGTTTAACCACATAAAAAGCTTAAACTGAGAATAAATCTCTAAAAGTATTTGCACACCTCCATAACTATTCCCCTCAAGTTCTCAGAATTTATTGGAACAACTTTGCCTACTCGCACCCAAAAGTCACCAAGTCGAAACCCCTATATCATACAAACATTTTAATGATTATTTATGAAGACAAGATTTTTAATTTGATGGTGTTATATAAGTATATCATCCTTAATATGAATAATAATTTGCAGATCTCAATATAATACAAACCTCACAATTAACTGCAAGCTTCATTCTGTAAGATTGTAAGTTGTCCATTATCATCTGCATTGATGATTCTGCTTCCACAATCTGTCGTTGCCTACTAAGTGTCATGTAAAACTTGTCGGGTTGTTCTTGAAGTGAAACCCCTAAAAATAATTTGGAGAATTTCTCATTCATTTGTTTGTTCTAGTAAAATAAAAAAATCAATCAACAGTCAAATATCGTATATGGATACAAAAGTACTATTAAAAATGATCTGATGTGTAAGTTAGAAATGCGAGATATATAGATTATCGATCTTACATTTAGATCTATTCTTGATCCAAAAAATTTCAATACTTCTTCACTTTTTTATACATTATATTACAAAGGAGAAAAACTTCCCAAGTCCAATCTTTATAATGCATCGAGAGGAGAAAAAAAAGGGAGATCATCTCTTTACATCGCGTTTACAGACATGATTTATTAAGTAATGATGAAATATCTTTGAGTATGGGCTTATAGAAGCAAAAAGTATTTTTCCATCCTCCTTCTTTAACACCATTAATGCTCTCAACACAATTAGATACTTCTATCAGCATTTGACGATTGATTGTTGTACCTGTATTTGGTTGCCAACACAAAACCCTAACAACAAAGTAACAAACTCTAAACTTAAGCATACTCACCAAAATCATTCAAAATGTTATGTTTCTAGTGAATTCAATATCGTTACCATTTGATTGGCATGTTGTTGATTGCAAGTATAGTTTTCTTTTTCCTCTTAACAAAAAACTCGTTCTAAAAGAAGAAAAGTTGCTAATACAAGGAAATATAAGAGAATGAATCTTAAAGTCTTTATGTTATAGTTTGAAAGTGTCTGAAAGCATAAAACTCTATTTATAGTGGACAAATACCTTGAACAAAAATCAAGTCATATTTGACTTTTGTTACTAAAATTTCAACAAAATTACCTTTTATGGTCAAACTTGTTAGATAATCAAAATAGTATTTCTTTTTCCTTCTAATATATTGTGGAATTAATAATTTTTCCTATAGCATCCGAGATAGAAAGAGAAAATAATAAATATTCATCCTAAAATGTAGGTCAGGATTATATTTGTCTGAAATGTATCTAGTCAATTTATTTCTCTTAATTAATTTGCCTTTTTATGCTTTGAAGGGTGAAAAATAGTCAAAGATTTCATGAATGAATATAAATTATTTTTATTAAAATAAAGTTTGTACTATATTTATTTCATTTTATATGATACAATATTTCTTTTGTATTTATTAAGTAATTCAAATAGTGTTCTCATTCCTTGTGGAATCGATAGTTTTTCTTAATCTTCCTCAAAGATTGAAATAGAAATAATAATAGATATTTATCCTTAAATGTAATTCTTAATAAAAAATTCCTAGAATGGTACTATCTAGTTTACATATTTATTTTTATTAATTAAGAAACCAATTTTTTTAAAAAGATGTTTTGAAGGATCAAACAAATCAAAACACTCATACACCGAATATGAATTGTATATAGTAAAATATATTATATACTATCTTTATTTCATATTATATAATACAATTCAATATTGGAAGTCAAATAATTTTTATCAAAAGTTCTTATCTACCTTGCATGCTTTTAATTATTAATTCCTGACTTAAGTTAAAAAAACTTTAAAATGATTTTATTTTAATAAGAAAAATGATACACGTAAAATTTGTAAGCAATGTCAACTATAAGAATTTGTATAGTAGCAAAGATATTAAATAGTTTTCCCACATTATCTATCGCATTTGGAATATTACACCATTTTATTGTAATTAAAAGAACTTACTTCTGTAATTATCTTTCTATAAGTTTTCTCTTAATCCTGACCAGTGAAAGATCGACCAGGCAGGATGAAGTAAAAAATCAACTAATGTATGATCATTCGCTTTAAAATCATACAAAGTGACTGTTTGGATTAGCTTACTTAAAATTAACAATATGTAAATTTAAGTGTAAAAAAACAATTATAAATAAACTGTTGCAAGTTTGGATAGAGGTAATGAAATCGATAATAAAAAGCTGATGTGTTTGGCAAAAAATATTGTTAAATTGTGCTACTATTAAAATGATTGAAAGACCCTAAATAATGTTAAAAAATTATATACTAAAACTAATTCTCTATACAAAAGAACGAATGGCATATACCAATTAAAGAAATTTGATGAAGATATATGTATTGTAATACCAAAGACGATAAATTGTTGAACTGTTTTTGTTTGTGGAAAAATGAAAAAATGTAGTAGACCTCAATTTCATGTTCGATAGCATTTTAGATGTTCTACGTTTATTGTTTGGACTTACATATTGATGAATGTTGTTTTATTATCAAGAACTTATTGGAAAGTGATGAACTATAAAGAGAATTCATCTTTTGTTATATTGAAAATGTTGTCATTGTTGCATTTGTTGTTAAAGTTAGATCAGAGGAAAGAGCATGTATATGACTAGAACTCATCAATGCTATCGTTGCAAACACAAGCAAAAGAAACTCAATCAAAATGTTAAACTAGGTGTGTCAAGATAAACTCAATCCATTCAATCCACCAAATTCATTCTAGTTTGGACGGATCAAAATTTATTCATCTATTAGCTCAATTTTATTTCACCAACTCATTTCAGCTCATAAGAAATTGAATTGATATGTAGCTCAAATTAATTCGTGAGTAATCTTATCAAAATGCTTTTTAAAATGACATTTATTTATTTTACTCAAATAGCCTTTAAACGATCAATAATTAAGTCATTTATAAACTCGTCTTAATTACACCTGTAATATAAACTCTATAAATGAGCACATGATGTAGGTTAGAGTAAAGTTGAACGACATGTACACTCACATTGTCTTAATTTGACAAGACAAATACAAGATATCCAAGACATTGGATTCGTACAAAAACAAATGAAGAAAAATGCAATTTTGTTCTTAGATCCTCATCTATAATTTCTTTTTACTTACAAAATTGTTTGTACTTTGGATCATTGATCTTACTCTATGTTTGACCAAATAGACTGATCGGGCGAAGTCAGAAATTTTGTTAAGTACGTTCAAAATTTATTATAATAAGATGCACTAATCCTTTTGATAATGATTGTATCCTATTTTTAGAAAGGTCTTTCTTATGGGGGAGTTGTAGTTGTTTAATATTTGATTATAAAAAATGTATTGAAAATATTTTTTTATCCAAAGGAAAAAAAAACTTATGACTA
>CM040627.1:71508887-71723887 GCA_022817965.1 Solanum lycopersicoides | reverse complement strand
AGGGAAGTGTGATACGAGTGAAATTTATTATGTATCCCATATATATGTGAATGCACTACATGTATACTTAGATACATATATCTAATGTATCTAGATGAGTCAAAATCTGATAAAATGTGTAATAGTGCAAACTAGAGCGTAAATGAGTAATTAACTCTTACACTAATGAATAGTCGTCCAGGCAGAGACAAGAGTAACTCTTTTTACCACTGCATCATACCCTCAAACTCGGTCTTACCCCGAAAAACATAAACTGAGCCTTGTCCTCTTGACGGGCAACTTCTTTACCTGGGTGCACTACTCCTCTACCTGCATTACCATTTCCCCGGCTTTCATGGCCTCGCTGATTTCCTCCTCGGTGGCCAGGTTCTCCACAATTTTAACACACCTTATAACTTATATTCAATTGTTGAAAACTGAAATTGATCACGAGGGTTAGTTCATGTACGATTTGGGGTCCATAATTGTGACTAGGGAAAACAGAGGAGACATGGCTGAGATTCTGTCCCACTCTGGCTGAAAAAATCGCGTCTGGAGGACTCGACTTGGCAGGAAAAATCCCTCCCAGCGTCCTCAATGGATGCATAACCCAGGCAAAAACAAATTCTGGGGTTTGTTTCTTTTCTAAATCTCCCAACGGTTTCAGCTTTACTAAGCAATTTAGAATAATCCTGTCAACAAGGATAATCATTGTCTACCACGAGTCAATCAAACGTACACAATCCAATTCATTCTCATTAATTTAACAACATAATCCATACATCCCAAGGATAAACCCAAGCACTCACAAAGTTATTATTCAAGCGCAAGACACATCTAGATCTTTCTTACGAATCACCTCGTACATTATCTAGACCCTCACATAGAACATAGTCGTGATCTTCTTTTCATAACAAGTTTCACGATACTCAGTAGTTACAACTTGCTTACAAGTCCAAATTCTTTAATTAGTTCATTTCATAGACGACCATTATTGATCATCTATACTAAATATTGCCCCTAAGGCCAGATATCAATTCCTATCACCTAGATACCAATCGGATTCAAGTCATAGCATGAAAGAGTAGACAAAAATGAGTTTTTCCTAAAGTCCTATAGCCTCTCGAAGAAAAGTACAACCTCTTTGTACTGTTTTGCAAGACTCTACTAGACTCATTTTGGTACAATGAGATCAACGAACCTAGGACTCTGATACCAACTTTGTTACGACCCAGACCGTCGTCAGTGGCAATCAAACTAACTCTCCGGTGGGAAAACAAAAACTACATCCCAACTAATCAACTTAACAAAAGTAATATGCATTTAAAGCTACGTATCATGTTTAAATAACAATAAAATAGAGTCCCCATAAACTCCAAGGTTTTAACAAACAACTAACCAAACTAACGCGGAAGAACAACCCTTAGAACATTAAAAGTCATTGTACCAAAAAGTCTACTAATGACAACTCTAAGAACAAGAGGTACAACCACGAAACTAAACAACACCTTAAGAAAATAGTCAGAGTCCAAAAAGAGTGGACTTAAACAAGAAATATTCATGGTAGCCTGAAAGAACTGGCTCACCCTTAAATCTGGTCACGCTCAATAGTCACCTAGACAGAGGTCTATCAATAGCTGAGACTAATTGTCGGTAAAGGGCCAACTTTTTACTATCAAAAGGTTAATTGCCATAAATTATTGACTTTAAAACATGATTTAGCGACAATCATATCCTTAAATTGTTGTAGTGTGCCAATATCCAATATTCTAGAATATTGAGCACTCACTCTTGAACTGGAATCTTCAACTATGCTAGAATTGAGATCTCGAAGAAAACTTTGGAACACGATATATACTCAACAAATGAAGTGTATGTTATAGTATCATATTAAGCCACTGGGTAGTAGTAAGCATCATATGCCGATTTAATTTAAAACAATTAACAGTTCGTAGGTCTAATAACAAGTAGCTCATACTACAAGACATATATAATTCATATTCAACATGTATATTAACCATAAGATCAATCATATCATCAATAGATCGTTTAGTCATAAAAAATTCAATGCATGATGACTCATACAATAGTAAGTAAAGTTAACACACATGCTAAAAATTTATTAATGCCAATATTCATTACCTGCAGTGGACCAGCATCGTTGATATACTATACTAGCATGGTACTCGCAACATTTGTGTGTGTGTGTGAGCGAGCGCGCGCGCGCGTGTGCGTGTGTGTGTGCGCGCGTGTGTGTGTGTGTGCGCGTGTGTGTGTGTGCATGCGTGCGTGAGTGTGTGCGTGCGTGCGTGTGTGCGTGCGTGCGTGTGTGCGTGTGTGCGTGCGTGCGTGCATGCGTGCGTGTGTGTGTGTGTGTGTGCCAAAAGTAGGAGTTTAGTCTAAGGATATACAATCTCATCATTAGATGATTTTCACAATGTAATCCATGTTAGAATGGACTAATGAATTTACCCTTAGATTTATTCTTACAATATGAAGAGCCCTAGGGGGTGGAAAAATGTCTCTCTTAAGCTTAAGGATGAGTCTTTAGATGTAAGGGAGAAAACAAGGTATCAAACCATGTTATGTGTATATGATAGTGAAAGGAGGCTATCGTGGATCAAAAATGGAGAAAAGGCAATCTCTATAGTGAGCAACTTACAACTATAGCAGTCTTTTCCAAGTTTTCATATTTTACAACATATTTAGAATTTTGTGATAACATAGAAACAACTCAGCGCAGAAATTGTCATAATTGAAGTCTTACTAATCACTCTTTTTAATATAAAAATTTTCACGGATCACCAATCCTCTCAACTAACATACTATAAATTTATAACCATCAAACACTACATCAGAGGTCAGAGTTGATACCTAAACCTCACAATACCTGATCTTTGTGAAAAAGAAGCCCAGTTTGATTTTTTTACCAAGTCTTACCCTAAGCAAACTCTACCCATAAACTTCAGTTTTTGACAACCTCCATAAAGGCATAACGAGTCTTTGTCTTAATAGTTTATTTTCTATTAAAATAGGAAATACAATAACGATTTTCACTAAATCTCACTACTCAAAATTCAAATGTAATGATGAGAACTATACAAATCCTATGGTACGTAAGCTAACTCTTAGCCTAAATCATATATCATGTATAGATATCTGATCATTTAAATTGAACCAATGAGTTACAAAGTTAATCATAACGACAACTTACTATCAATTTTATTCCAACTCTATAGAGTAGAATAGCAATCTGCCTTCATCTTTGTTTGAAGTAGCTCCACTTATGACTATATATAGTAGAATTGCAAACTGCTTTCACCTTTGTTGAAAGAAGCTCCGTGGATGGCTGATCCACTATCACATGTCTTTTGGTCTAGAGATATAATGAAGACTTAATAGTACATCTAAAACATATATAATAGAGATTGTTAGTCAAAGACTATATAAAAAAATCCAGAAAAAAATTCTCATCCAACAAGACATAATAATGAGATGGGTGGTTGTTGGCGAACAACCTTGTGTGCTGACGTTTATGGACTACGACAAATGTGATCGAAGGCTAATTTTTTGTGGACCAGTCCCAGTTACATTTGTCGTGGTCCAAAAACATCAACACACAAGATCGTAGATTAAAAGATATGATACCCTATAGTTGATGTAAAATCATTCATGAAATGTTATATACATCAAAAGAATTATCAAACCAATCTTTCATCCTACAAAAATACTAAAAAGAAAAAGAAATCTAAAAAATATTCATTATCATTTTTTCTATCTTTATAATAACAAATATAAGGCCTCCATTCTTTTTTTTCTTTATCTATGGAGTGAACTGATTATCATTCAGTGATTTATTAAGCTAGATGGAGAATTGTGTTGAAGCATGGAAGTATTAAATTATAGCAAAATAAGAAAAAAATAATAAGTTTAGTCATTAATATTATTAATATGAACTATCATAATTTTCAGATGGATGCTTATAGTCAACTTTATTTATTGCAAGGATATTTGCGTTCTACCTATATTTATTTCTAGAATACTTCTTTTATTTCTAGAATATCTCATTAATTTCATCACACTCAATTTTGGAGGATGAATTTCAAATATAATTTTTTTTTGAAATTTAAAAGTAGAGGTAATTTTTTGAAATTTAAAATTTAAAAATAATATGCTTTATTCAATATTAAGCTTTCTATTGAATAGAATACTTTTATCAAATTCTTATTGATGTAGTTCTGAGTATTGTTGCTTTTTTCATGACCCAATTGCCCGAGATTGACACCTACACTAACCATATAATGGGAGAACTATCAAAAAATTAGAGACTAGACTATATATAAGACAATCTTACAAATAACTAATCATTAAATCCAAGTGAGTTTTATAAATAAAGTCAAGGTCAAATACAGAACTAAATCAACATTTGTCATGACCGAAAGAATACCCTAGATATGACATGACATATAAGACGCTGAGAGGCCCAACACTAGTCACTTCACAAGTCTACTCATAGTTTGGACAAGTCATTCTAATGCATCAAAGAAGTGGTCGAGATGTAACCCATACACCACATACAACGTCTCAAAAATAAAGATATATGAAAAATAAAGTAAAGATTACATGGTCCTTAGAAAATGAGGACTCACCACTTCTTCAACCTTAAACGATCAATTAGCTATGAGCGGGAGGAGAGGAAGGGTCACACCCTAAATTATTAAAAATATAGGAACAAGTATGCATAATTAGTACATGCAAATATAAAATATGATCATAAAAGGAGAAAAGGGGAAAACATGATATGCATGAGCAAGCTAAAGCACAAAATAGTAAAACCTTTAAAGAAGTATCATAAATCATGAACATGGTCAATGCATCGTAAAATTGTAAGAAAAGCTTCATAAGACCTTTAAAGTCACTTTAGTTTATCTTTAGGATATTTGATATTAACCAACATTGACCACGTGAGCTATAACGTGGAATCTGTTGTCTTGCTCCCACACCAAAAAAAAATATCGTTGCTAATCAAGACAAAGAGCTTAACCTTCTTGTCTCTTTGGATCTTGTAGCTATGCCATGACAATCCTAAGATGACACATAGTTAGGGACAAGAAGAATGCTACTGAAGACCTGACCTCTACTAACCGGAGAACCTCCATCTGAATGACCTCTCGGTGTTAAGTAACGTCCCAATGAAATTAGTCATAAAAATAAATATATCATCATACATAGAAAAAAACAATGAAGTGACTAATCCAAGTGTTAATAATCATAGAGTATCTCCTTAAAGCATGTGTGAGAAAATCATTCACTAATTATAATTCCTTAGTAAGAGAAAACCTTTCACAATTTCATTGATGCTAATCTCAAAACAACCTAGATAATAAAACATTATTTTCAGAAAATAATGCAGAACCTTCATGAAATCATCATTCATTGATTCATAACTTCTTCATAGATTCATGTATTTAAGAGTTCATAGTAAAAAAAAAAAAAGAAATTTCATGTGTTTATGTGAAATCAATGGGAAAACATGTAATTGAGTAAAAAACAATCAAAGATAAAATCAAATTTGAACAATTGAGTCAACAAAATTAGAACTCATGATGAATTGAATGAAAATGTAATCAAATTAAAGAAATTGAACTTCAAGAATTGAGAAATCTTTGGGGATTAATGGGTCAATGGATGTACCCATTCATGAATCCCTACATAGCTTTAGGATAAAAGCCCAAAAGATATGGAGGAATAGGAGATTTGAAGCTTGAAACCCTAGTCTTCTTCTTGGACTTAGAGAGAAATAAATCAGATAAATGTAGATGAAATTTGAGAATTTGAGTGAATGATGGAGTCAGCGTAATTTTAGGAGTAGAAGGATAGTTTTAGGACTTGAAATTAGGGTCACTACGGCACAGTATAGGTATTAGATAAATAGAAAAAAAATACCCAAATAGCCTTCATGAAATAAGTGTCAGAAGACCATGGGGTTTAGACAAAATTATTACGGACTGTACTGGTCAATTGAGGCCTAACTTTTGTCAACTTCCTATGACTCCCTTCTACAGATAGTCAAACCACAAAAGATAGAAAACAAAAAAATAATATCCCCCCCAAATGTAGTAGGATATATGTAAAGAGAATCTAGTAAAATCTGGAATATAAAATACAACTCAAGTCTTTGAAAAATATAAAGTATTTAAGCATTAGATGGAGACTAATAGGATTAAGAAATATGATCTCACCAAAACGCCGAAAATGAGAACTCCACCGGATCCAATCATCCACTAGGAGGCTCATCCTGACTAGGATCTACATCAAATTAAAGTGACAACAAAAGTAAGGGTGAGTACAATTGAAACGTAATCTGTAGGTTTAACTGACTGAGTAAAGAAACTAACAAACTTAAGAAGTAAACTATGAACACTTTTAACTGCACAGAGAAAAGTCCCATTTCGACAACAGTATTGCTAATTTATTTAGAACAACACGAGTAAAGTAAATATGGAATGAGACAAATAATAGTAAATCAGCAATACAACAGGTAATGCAACACAACAAGACTGACTAATGTGATGCAATGGGATGATATGGTAATACCAAGATTGTTGCATAACCTATCGTATACACTTTTCGTAGAATCTTGCTTCTAGACAAGGGCCCATGGGGGACACATAGTCCATATAGCAATATTAATATCTCAACGTCTCCTTAACTTGTTACCTTAGCGTTGTCATGAATTTAAGTAAGGTATTACATTTTCTTTCTAAAAAGATGGTATTTCTCCACTTTCTCAAATTTTCATGATCAATAATATGTTGCATGAGGATTAACGCATTACCACACATATAACACAAGGCAAAATCAGTTCATTAAGAGGTTAATATAGTACAAACTAATTCCCCTAACTCGGGAATTTCAATGTCAAATTGAGGCATATCATACCGCCCCTCGCTCGGGAAATTACTCAAATATCACAGACTTTCCACAACAGTCAACACTATCATACAAGCCTTCACACAGGCTAAACATCACAATAAGGCATCAAATGAATTAAAGTAGGGAAATCAAGGCTTACAAGTTTCTAAACTCCAAACCGTTACTCATTTCACAGTTTTCTTCCTAAGAACATGTTAATTACTCAACCTGAGTCTAAAAGAGGGATAAATGTCATGACCCAGACCATCGTGAGTGGCACCCACACTAAACACTCCAGTTGGAAAACCAAAACTAAAGCCTAAATAATAACATTAACAAAATCAATACACATTTAGAGCTACAGAAGTAGGTTTATATAAAAATAAAAATGGAGTCACCATAAACTCCAAGCTCTTAACAAACAACTAACCACACTAACGAGGAAGAACAACCCTTAGAACCCGCAAATCATTGTACAAAAACTCTAATAACAACAAGTCTAAGAGACACCTTAAGCAAATAGTCTGAGTCCGAAAAAGTGGACATTAACAAGAAAGATCCATGATAGGCCGAAAGAACTGGCTCACCCGTGAATTCGGTCACACTTAATAGTCACCTAGGTGAGGTGTATCAATAGCCACCTGAAGATGCCATTTAGTAAACAAAGAAAGAACAAGTGCAGTATCAAAACACAACCACAATGTACTCGTAGGATCACGAGGCTATCTTAATAAGTGAAACACAAGAAAGTAACCACAACACTATAAAAAAGGCATATACCGAACATATACAATATTAGTCATATTTTCAAAATCAATGTAGCATCCGACATTCTCAATAATACACATTGGTTATCAATGTAAATCAATATATCATCTTCCAATATCAAGCATCATTAGTTATGAATGTAATCATCACAAGTAGATACACAACACAATTCAATTGTCCTCTCAAGGAACCCAATTCAATGGTTCTCTCATAGAACCCACACCCAGATTGTTAGCATACCGAAACGTGGTACCCGATTTAATGTTTATGCCGGAACATGGCAACTGATCCCATGTTTATGCAAAAACATTGAAACCAATCCCATATTTATGTCGGAACGTAGCAAACTATCCCAGTTTGTGGCGAGTAGAACTCTCAAAAATAATCTTAATGTGAACCGATAGTTGTTGACTGTCAAGGGTTGAAGGTGTGTGGTGAAATGAGGGCTTGGAACTCAAAGTCCAATATTCTGTCTTCGTGCATTCAGTTGTAGCGGGATCCTGTTGTAGCAGGATGGGTCCCGCCGTAGTGGGACAGTTTCAACTTAAATAGGGTAAAAAAAACCAAAACGTTATTTTTCTGCAAAAGTTCATTCTTAAGAGATAAGAAATGACCCAGGGCTATTTGTTGAAGGTTTTACACCTCTTCTAGCACTAAAGGTAAGGAGTTTACTCCCTTAATCTATTTTTCGATCCTTAGAATTTTGATTCTTGGTTAATTACTATTCGGGGAGGGTTTTGATTGGAAACTAATGGTGGAAAAAGCCCTAAATTGGGTATTACAATATTGGGTTTGGTCTAGGGTTATTGAGTTTTTTATGATACGAAAAATTAGATTTTGGATTGTTGATCCTTGCGTTAATTAATGTATGTTTTTAGATCACAAAAAAGCGAAAAGAATCTAGAAAGGAATATTCAAGTGCCTTAGAGGATTCAAGTTCCGATTTGAGGGAGGTGATGGTTTTGATTTTATGTTGGTGTGATATATGGTTGTAATTGTTTCATTATAATGCATGTATATATGCGAATGGTACATTATTGATCACCCTAATCGTAAATGTGGATAATTGAATAATTGTATGTCATGAATCACCTCTTCTTGTTGATTGTGAGAATATACTTTGTAATTGTGATTGTGGTTTTTTGAATGCACGAGTGTTAAAATTAAATTCCGTAAAGTCTTATGGGTTCCTTAACGTCTTAGCTATCCAATCATGTAATCAAAATCATAATTAAATCACCCAGTTGTTACCAGATTTTCCTAGACCTTATTGACTCGGATTTCATCCAAATCTGGACTAGTCTAGGAAATCCCAAGTTACTACAAAAACTTTTTCCAGTCCAATTATTTCCCCATTGGTTTTTCCTAACGACGGAATGAGGTCGTTAATATACATAACAATTTACCCATCACCCTTTCCCGAGTGATCAACTAGGAAAGACAAGTTAAAGTATGGGTAGAGTAGTAATTAAATTGCTGAAGAACGGGGTATACTTGTCTCGCATGTCCTTAGCTTCCAGACATTGCAATCAAGAAATTTCAACTGGTTCTTCTTTATACAGAAGGTCTTGTCTAACACAACTGAGCCTCACTTTATGATATAATATTCATCCTCAAACCAACAAATTAAATACATACACATCCTCCCATACCATGTCTCAATGAAGTAACTTCAAAACTCGAGTAATAAATATTATTGTATGTAAACTTAACTAAAAAGAAAAGTGATTCTCAATAACCACCAAATTTGATCGCACACATGTTTGCAACATGTTGTCAAGGACTTTGACAAAAACATTAGGACGAATCCTTTCTTACATAACCATTAAAAAAACTCGAAAATCAAAACTCTCCATAATTAGAGGTGAACCTAAACCAACCAACACAAGCTCATAATACTCAAACGATCATAGTTCTTAATAACATCTCCATCCCACAACATAAATTCCCATGAGTTTAAGTTATAAAAAATTTCAATCTTTAGACATTAGACACTCCTTGGAGAATATGTCCAAACATACAAACCTCCAAAAACACTATCAACATGCTAGATTTAGCAATTACGATAGATAGATTACCCTTAAGAACAGTAGTATTGGACCCAATGATCCCCACATTAAACCAAGAGAACATCGCAGAATTGGTACAGGTTATCCATCACTAGGGGTCCACCCACAGAGTGAACACATATGTGATCCTTGCTAGTGCATCATACTCACAACCCTGTAAAAAGCGAAATAGATGATCACGTAAGAATTTTACGTAATAACACTAAAGGTTTTCCTTTGAAGAGACAATACCAGTCATTTCCATTGAGTTGTCTCCACATACTCTTCACACCATTCCACTGAAGCCCACACACTCAATACTAACAACCATCATGAACACTTCGACCATTTACCGTACTATAAACCAAAACTTTAAATGAAAATCTATCTTAGGTACTTAACAATCAACAATAATCAACATTTACGACTTAACCCAAATGTAGTTCCTTTCAAATGCTCAATACTGGATACAATTTATTATTTTTCACCTTGTAAATGCATACCTTGATAAATATATCACCACGAATGTAGATTTATAATGAAAAATCGAAATTGAAGTTTCAACTATATAACACAATCCCCTTATCTATCGACATTAGCTTATATTTTGAAGAATTTTATGAATTCATGGACCTTCCTTATAATTGATCATATTTCCATCGATCTTACAATATCTTTGGCTAACAATTCAATCGTACTCATTACTAAACTCGTAACAAAAGCAAAGCATTTATCATCACAATTGAGCAAATGTATGTATACTCCTTCCTCAAGTCCTTTTCAATAGTTTTTTTAACCAATCTAAAGAACTTGTGACACTATTACAATAGTCACAACAAAACGAATGAAGTCACGTGCCTATGAACCCAATTATCTACCCCTATAAGGATATCTCTTTAGCGTTTATAACCAACTAACATATTCTTGTTCTTGCCTGTCTCTAAAGGTTGTAATACATTCCACTATATTTTCCTTCATTATAACTCTAGCTCTTTAAAGTTCTATTTGAGTGGTGTCCCACCATCTCTTAAAACTTTCCATACAACCACGTTGCTCACCAAATATTAGAAAACCACAACCTTAGATACTCGCAAGTCATAATTACTATACATAATTCGCTTAAACAACAATCTTATTCTACAGTTGTATTCCACCACAATCCATCACACACTCTTAGTACCATTACGCTCGATTAGCCTGGATATCACTACAAGTCAACCTTTTCATCGACATTACACCTCAAGCTCAGGTATATTCCCATCAAATTCAAGGGCTAACCAAATTTTATACACATTTACTAACTAAATTGTTCAATCACTTTCACCCAAGTATACTAGATGAGACTTTTTTTTATCTATAAACTTTTCATTTTTGGTATCAGTCGACTCATTTATGGCTTTAGATAAAATCACCAGTACTCATATTACCCTCGTTCTTCTTAACAAACAAAACATGAGCACACCACCGAGAAGCACTACGATGATAAAACCATTATAAAAAAAACTCTTGGATTTGATCTTTAAGCTATCTCAATTCTGCCATAGCCATATGATACAGAGGGGTGGAAATCGGGCGAGTGTCAGTTTCCAAGTCAATGCAGAAATTTATATCTCTATATGGAGGCATACCAGGCGAATTCGTAGGAAACACTTTCTTAAAATTCAGACACCATGAATAGACTCAATAGAGGGAGACTCAACCTCAACATTCCAAACATTAGCTATATAAGCCAAAAAAAAACTGACCTACCAGCTTCCTAGCCCAAAGTGAGAATATGATCTTAGCTAGCTTGGGCTTGTACACACATTCCCACTCTAATCTTTCCCTACCGGGGATCTCTAGAGTTACCGACTTAGCATTACAATTAAGCCCAGTATGATAGGGGACAACCAAGTCATGCCTAATATTATATTGAGTCACTCATATATAGCATAACCAAATCAACCAAACTCTGAAAATCCATAAACACAACAGGACAAACACGATATACAAGGGTGAGTATGACTTACTTTTCAACTTGGGTAGAAACATAGATGAGGGCATCAAGTATAACACAAACCACATCAAATCCCAAGGCAATTGAACTAACACATGAATAAGTAGAACCAGATCAACAAAATAATAGTTGTCTGGGCAGAGACAAGAGTAGCTCTTGTTACCACTACATCACACCCTCAAGCTCGGTCTTACCTGGAAAAACATAAACTGAGCCCTGTCCTCTTGACGGGCAACTTCTTTACACGGCTACACTACTCCTTTACCTACATTACCATTTTCCCGGCCTTCACGGCCTCGGTGATTTCCTCCTCATATGCCCAGGTTCTCCACAAATTTAACACACCTTATAACTTATATTCGATTGTTGAACACAGATATAGATCACGGGCGTTAGTTCAGGTACGATTTGGGGTCCATAATTGTGACTAGGGAAAACAGAGGAGACATGGATGAGATTATGTCTCATCCTTTCCCGCTCTGGCTAAAGAAATTCCGCCCTGGCGGACTCGCCTTGGCAGGAAAAATCCCGCCTAGCGTCCTCAATGGAAACATAACCATGCAATAAATTTTTATGGGGTTTTTCTCTTTTCTAAATCTCCTAACGGTTTCAGCTTTACTGAGCAATTTAGGATAATCCTTTGAACTAGGATAATCATTGTCTACCACGAGTCAATCAAACATACACAATCTAACTCATTCTCATTAATTTAATATCATAATCAATACATCCCAAGAATAAACCCAAACACTCACACGATTATTACTCAAGTGCAAGACACGTCCAGATTTTTATTACAAATCACCTCATACATTATCTTGACCCTTGCATCGAACTTAGTCGTGATCTTCTTTTCATAGCAAGTTCCACAATAATCAATCTGGGGCTCTGATACAAACTTTTTCACAACCCATACCGACATGAGTGGCACTCAAACTAACTCTCTGGTGGGAAAACAAAAACTACATCCCAACTAATCAACTTAACCAAAGTAATATGCATTTAATTATACGTATCATGTTTAAATAACAATAAAATGGAGTCACCATAACCTCCAAGGTTTTAACAAACAACTAACCAAACTAATGCAGAAGAACAACCCTTAGAACCTAAAAGTTATTGTACCAAAAGTCTACTAATGACAAGTCTAAGAACAAGGTGTACAACCACGAAACTAAACAACACCTTAAGAAAATAGTTTGAGTCCTAAAAGAGTGGACTTAAACAAGAAAATATTCATGGTAGCCCGAAAGAACTGGCTCACCCTTGAATCTGGTCACGCTCAATAGTCACCTAGCAGAGGTCTATCAATAGCTGAGACAAATTGTCGATAAAGGGTCAACTTTTTACTAGCAAAAGGTCAATTTCCATAAATTATTGACTTTAAAACATGATTTAGCGGCAATTATATTATTGCCGCTAAATCCTTAAATTGTTGTAGTGTGCCAATCTCCAATATTCTAGAAAATTGAGACTTCACTCTTGAGCTGGAATCTTCAACTATGCTAGAATTAAGATCTCGAAGAAACCTTTGAAACACGATATATACTCAACAAATGAAGTGTATGTTATAGTGTCATATTAAGCCACTGGTAGTAGTAAGCATCATATGCCGATTTAATTTAAAACAAATAACAGTTCGTAGGTCTAATAACAAGTAGCTCATACTGCAAGACGTATATAATTCATATTCAACATGTATATTAACCATAAGATCAATCATATCATTAATAGATAGTTTAGTCATAAAAAATTCAATGCATGATGACTCGTATAATAGTAAGTAAAGTTAACATACACGGTAAACATTTATTAATGCCAATATTCATTACCTGCAGTGGACCAGCATCGTTGTTATACTATACTACCATGGTACTCGCATATATATATATATATATATTTATATATATATATATATATATATATATATATATATATATATATATATATATATATATATATATATATATATATATATATATATATATATATATATATATGCCAAAAGTAGGAGTTTAGTCTAAGAATTTACAATTCATCATTAGACGATTTTCACAATGTAATCCATGTTAGAATTGACTAATGAATTTACCCTTAGATTTATCCTTAAAATATGAAGAGCCCTAGGTGGTGGAAAAGTGTCTCTCTTAATCTTAAGGATGAGTCTTTAGATTTAAGAGAGAAAACAAGGTACATCAATAAAGAGGAGGCCAAAACTTACGAAGAATAATTAATAAAATTTCACTATGAATATAGCATCCTATGTATAGATATCTGATCATTTAAATTGAACCAATGAGTCACGAAGTTAATCATAACGACAACTTATTTTCAATTTTTATCCATCTATATAGAGTATAATAGCAATCTGTCTTTATCTTTGTTTGAAGAAGCTCCACTTATGACTATATATAGTAGAATTGCAAACTGCCTTCACCACCTTTGTTGAAAGAAGCTCCGCGGGTGGCTGATCCACTAACACATGTCTTTTGGTCTAGAGATATAATGAAGACTTAATAGTACACCTAAAACATATATAACATATATTGTTAGTCAAAGACTAACAAAAGATCCATAAAAAATTCTCATCCAATAAGACATAATAATGAGATGGGTGGTTGTTAGCGAATAACCTTGTGTGCTGATGTGTATGGACTGCGACAAATTTGATCGAAGGCTTATTTTTTGTGGACAGTCCCAGTTACATTTGTCGTGGTCCAAAAACATCGCCACACAAGGTCGTAGATTAAAAGATATGACACCCTATTGTTGATGTAAAATCCTTCATAAAATGCTATAAACATATCAAACGAATGATCAAATGAATCTTTCAACCTACAAAAATACTAAAAAGAAAAAGAAATCTGAAAAAAAAATCATTATCATTGTTTCTATCTGTATAATAACAAATTAAAGGCCTCCATTCTTTTTTTCTTTACTAGTGGAGTGAACGGATTATCATTCAGTGATGTATTAAGCTAGATGGTGAATTGTGTTAAAGCATGGAAGTTTTAATTTATAGCAAAATAAGAAGAAAATAATAAGTTTATTCATTAATATTATTAATATGATTTAATATCATATCTTTCAGATGGATGCTTATAGTCAACTTTATTTATTGCGAGGATATTTGCATTCTACCTATATTTATTTCTAGAATACTTCTTTTATTTCTATAATATTTCATTAATTTCATGACACTCAATTTTGGAGGATGAAAATTTAAAATTTAAAATTAATATGCTTTATTCAATATTAAGCTATCTATTGAATACAATACTTTCATCAAATTCTTATTGATGTAGTTCAGAGTATTGTTGCTTTTTTCATGACCCAACTGCCCGAGATTGATACCTACATTAACCATATAATGGGAGAATTACCAAAAACTTAGAGACTAGGCTATATATAAGACAATCTAACAAATAACTAATAATTAAATCCAACTAAGTTTTATATATAAAGTCAAGGTCAAATACACAACTAAATCAACATTTGTCATGACTGAAAGAATACCCTAGATATGACATGACATATAAGACACTGAGAGGCCCTACACAAGTCACTGCACAAGTCTACTCATAGTTTAGACAAATCATTTTAATACATCAAAGAAGTGGTCGAGACGTAACCCATACAACACGTACAACGTCTCAAAAATAAAGATATATGAAAAATAAAGTAAAGATTACATGGTCCTTTGAACATGATGACTCACCACGTCTTCAACCTTGAACAATCAATTAGCTATGAGCGGGGGGAGAGGAAGGGTCACACCCTAAATAATTAAAAATATAGGAACAAGTATGCATAATTAGTATGAGGAATATGCATAAAAACATTAAAGATGATCATAAAAGGACAAAAGGGGGAAAAACATGATATTCATGAGCAAGCTAAAGCGCAACATAGTAAAACCTTTAAAGATGTATCAGTAATCATGCACATGGTCAATGCATCATAGAATTGTAATAAAAGCTTCATAAGACCTTTAAAGTCACTTTAGTTCATTTTGTAGGATATTTGCTATTAACCAACATTTACCACGTGAGCGATAACGTGGAACCTTGTGTCTTGCTCCCACACCGAAAAAAAATATCATTGCTAACCAAGGCAAAGACCTTAAACTTCTAGTCTATGTGGATCTTGTAGCTATGCCACGACAATCCTACGAGGACACATATGAAATTAGACTTAAAAATAAACATATCATCATACATAGAAAAACCCAATGAAGTGACTAATCCAAGTGTTAATAATCATATAGTAGATCCTTAAAGCATATGTGAGAAATTCATTCACCAATTATAATTCCTTAGTAAGAGAAAACCTTTTACAATTTCATTGATACTCATCTCAAAATGACCTAGATCATATTTCAGAAAATAATGCAGAACTTTAATGAAACCATCATTCTTAGATTCATAACTTATTCATATATTCATGTCTTAAAGAGTTCATGGTAAAAAAAATAGAAATTTCATGGGTTTATGTGAAATCAATGGGAAAACATGTAATTCAAGCCAACCATACGAGAATTTCCCAATTACAGTGTACTGCAAGTTCTCGTTTTGTATTATTAGATCTACCTCCTCCTCTTCCTAAATAACTCAAGGCTCTCCATGTATTAGGTAATGGACTTAAAAGGGATTGGTTTTTTAGTGACTGATTGTGGACGCAGGGTTGCTGGATAGCTTTGTTTTGGTATTGTTTCTTATGGAGTTTCATGACTGATTGGTGGTTGTCCTAGAGAAGTGGTAGCCATTGTCACTGTGAGGCGGCACAGTTTAAAGAGACTTGTCGACATTGTCTTGAGTAGACCTTATATTTAATTAAATTGATAAGAATTCCTCTAGAGTTGCACGATGTAGGGATTTTTGGTAGTGATGCATTTCTACCTTTGCCCTCTTTGGGTGCTTGATTGATTTCTACTTCTCCAATTTCTTCACCGTTTTCCCTTTAATCGGTTGCTTGGGTGATTCTTTCTGTGTGCTTGACTTGTTGCGTCTTCGTCTAGTTACAAGAATTCAACCTTCATCACTATCAATATCAATTTCCTGCTTCAATGACTCTTCTTCATGATTCTCAGAGATATATTTAAACTGAATCGAGTGAACCAAATGTGATACAGATCTGGTTAGAACTAGCCTTCTCATCATCAAGGAAAATTTTCTTTTCGTTACCAATCACATCACTCTATCATTGAAGACAATATATTTTTCAAGAGGATGACTCACAAGTCTATGATGCTTGCAATAATTTGGGTCATCAAATTTTCCAGCTTCATCGGGTCGCTTCATCTCTGGAAAGTGAATGAGCTTTAACTCGAGCAACTCATCGAAAATTTTAGAAATGCTAGAATCCAAGAAAGGATACTTTTTTCCTTGCATCTCCCTTAGTGTCGACTTTGATTTAAACGTGCTTGGGAAGTCGTTCTCACATTTTTCTTTATGCCCTCATTCGTGGTGAACTTCGCTAGTGACACATTAACATTCATGGATTCTTTGTTTTCACTTCTGGGCACAAATTTTCTCCATCTTTTGGGTTCCAGCTTGTTTCTTCCTTTGCAAGGATCATGGACAAACGTCACATCTTTTCCGGCAGAGGACATGCTCAACTCGATATCATGAGCGCGAGTAGCTAGATCTTCAAATGATTTTGGTTTTATTCCTTGTAAGATGTAAAGAAACTCCAGTGCATTCCCTGGATACACATTTCTATTGCAGAAGCTTCACTAAGCCTATCCATGCAATTTAGTCTTGCGTTCGTCCATCGATTTATTACATGTATAACGGGTGGATCCTTCCTTTGGCGAGTATCTAGTTTCTCCCAACTATCAATAGAATTAGGCTGGAGATCCGTGTACCAATGAAATGCATTTCCTTTTAGAGAGCGGACAAACTGTTTGACTAGATGGTCTCCATAGGTTCCAACATTATTACATATCTCCACAAAGTGTGCGACATGTTGTTTTTGGTTTCCTTTACCCTCAAATTGTTAGAATTTGGGAGGTTGCTAACCAGCAGGCATTTTAAAATTATCAATTCTAGCAGTGTATGACTTAACATGCATATGAGAAGACTTGGTGGAGATTTCATACTTATCTTTGATAGTGCCTTCAATAAACTCCTTCAAACGATCGAGTGGGATCATTCCTTCTAAAGAATCTAGCATCTCATTAACAATCAGTGCTTTATTCACAAGATCTCCTATCTCTTGGACTTCAACACCCTTTCCAGGCACATGACTTGCTTCTCCTTCGAAAAGTCTTTCCATCATATCCATCAACTTATCAATTCGAGACTTTTGGCGTTGTACATATATTAATCCTTCAACCAACACTGTCAGATTTGCAAGTTGTTCCTCAAGAGAGGACGCAGCAGTCACCATCGTTTGCATGATCAGTGGAGATGTAGAAGAGCAGCATGTAATGTCGTGTAAGTTAATCTTGAGAGGACTCATATACGCGGTGTAGGTGGAGATGATCTATTAGTTGAATCGTAGTTCTCTCTCGTGGTAGATTTCTTTGAACCATATTGCTCTAGTAGAGTCAATGTCTTCTTGATCTTTTCAGCAACATTGTTTCCTCCTTCTAAAGCACTTGTGGAGGAACTTTCTCCTTTTGGAGTCGAAGACCCAAAAACAGGAGTTCATGCGGATGACACTTGAAGTGTTTATTGTCCTAGTGTAGCAGTCTTGCTTCTCGTAACAACTTCAAAACTTCTAAAGGTAACACCAAGAATGTCTTCAACTTCAGAAGACAACTTGGAGCTAGTGGCCTTAGAGGCAGTTGATCAAGAGTTGTTCTTCATGGAAGTCATCTCGATATTCTTTGATGCTTGAAAAGTTGATATGAGAGGTAGATATTGTCCCATTGGGCGTGCCAAAATTTTTAGAAAATAAAATTCGCGTCGAAAAAATAATAATCAAGAAGGGAAAATTATGCAACAGTCGTATTTATTATTTCAAACTGCGAGTGTTACAATCTTTATGATTCCTCTGAATTCGCCTTTTCACATATAAATTCAAGGGCTTTAAAGCTTGTTCTTGAATCTCCGATGAACTTGAACTTTGAACTTTATCTTGATCTTGATTTTTACTTGAATTCAAGGGCTTCGAACTTGGTCTTGATCTTGATAGTTCTTGAACTTGAATGCTTGAATTCTAAAACTTGTAGCTTTATAGAAATTTTATGACATTTGTACCACGAATTTCTCTAGCTTTTTGTTTAGAATTTTTTGTCTGTTTTCTGAATTACGAGGACCCTATTTCTAGTTTTAGAATATGGGAGTTGCGATTGGAACAGGATTCCTTTCAGCCAATCATATTTAAGAGACATGGTATATAGACTTTATGGACCGGTCTTTTCATCTTTGACACATGTCATGATTCTATAGTTTCTTATTTGACTTGGCATGCCACATCATTTGCCCATGTGGCTCCAAGATGGACCTCTAGAATGATATGAAATTGGGCTTAACAAATTGGGCTCATTTATTGTAACCCAAATCAATTAATTTAGACTTTAATTAAGTCCATATTCATTGGACTTAATTATTTAACTCAATTATATTCCATAATATCTATTTGGATTAATATATTTATGAAATTAGTATAATTCGAATCATTTTACAAATTTATATTTAATGAATTTTAAATGATTACAGTTCCAAAACAATTTGTATGTCAAAACCTAAATCTCACTAAATGGGTCTAGAGTGATAGAGGGGAGTTGGTACACTGAGAAATGAGAACTGCAAAGTGAGAGGGTAAGAGAGAAGAGTTAGGGTGAGCTTAGAGAGTGAGAGGGAAATGGGACTGCTAGCTTAGAGAGAAAAATGGGTTTGTTTGAGTGAGCTTAGAGGGAAAATAAGCTAGCATTTGGCTATAGATTCCTAATATTTTTACCAAATATTATTTGTGTGAAACTTCACCATGTGCTTGATCATAGTATTTGGGAATCATATTTCACTTTTTTAAGAAATATTATTTATACCCAAAAGTTTTAAAAATTATGAATACTTTCACAATAAATATATTAGATCTTCATCACAACAAATTACAATTAGTGTTCATGACACTAGAGCAATGTGGTAGTTCGAAGTGAGTGCAACAAGCATCATTCCATATATTGAAAATAGATAAAACACATGATTTTTTACCGTGAACCGATTGTTCATCATTTTCATCAACAATCATATCATCTCTTTCATATTCATTACTGAATATTTCATCAGTGTTTTGGAGTTCACATAAAAATTATGTAATACAACGTAAACAATTACTATAGAGAATGTTTTTTCGTAAATGATAAAAGTTTGATGTACAATTTTAATTTTTAAAAGTTCCCAAATAATGAGATTTAGCCCAAATACTAATTTTTTTCTAGTATCTGATGATTTGGGTTATTTGTGAAATAATGACAAATAATTGTATGTACAAACACTATTGCCAAAAAAATTCAAATTTTACTTGAAATATCTATGTTAAAACGGATCCTGAATTAGTGGAGTTATTCAGCAATTATAAGCGTTTTTTTAAAAAAAAAAATAGTTGGGGCTATGACCCCTTGCAACTTAATAAAAATTTGTGAAGCCTAAACTAACCCCTAAATTTCATTTAATTTTAGGAGGATTATAATAATTGTTACGATTCAAATTCACAAGTCGTGATGGAACTATGTTCCCAACCAATAAGTAAGTCAATCCACATGTTTTATCAATTTAATTCAATAAATAAGGAGAAATGATAAATGACAAGTAGAAAACCTCAAATGTTATATCTTTCTTGAATATGAAATGCGGAAAACTAAAATACCATCCAAGAATTGGTGTCATAAGTACAAGAGTGTCTATCAATAATCGGGATCTTATCAATTAATGGGTATAATGATAAACTCACTATACCAAACAATTTTTTCTTAATAGATGTACCAATAAAAATTTGACAAGTAGAAACAGACACAAATCATTATGAATATTAAATAACCATTTTAGGTTCACTTTTTTTTTTTTGTCTGCACGTGTTCGTTAGGATTTTTAATTATGGGTAGTTACTAATGCTACAATATGTGGATTGTAGAAAATCTTTGTTATAATCTTTCACATATTGAATGTGAATCTATAATATCAAGATTCCGAATCAAACGACTCCTTTGATTATTAAAAAAGGGCCTTAACCTTTCACAATTTAAGATCTTACCAAATTAATTTGCGCATAGTTTCTATATAACATTAGCAAATCACTCTTATCCTTTTGATTTATTTTAGCAAAATTACTGAAATACACATCTTATATTTCCTTTATTTTCAATATTCTCTTCTATTTTTAAAAACCTCTAAAATATCATATTTCTTTAATGTATTTTTGATCTACATATTAATGTATTCGAGCCAATATTTAATGTATTCGAGCTACATATTATGTATCCGATTTATTTTATAATGTACCCGAGCTAGTTTTTAATGTATTCAAGCTACGTATTATGTATCTGAGCTAGTTATTAATGTATCTGAACTACATATTATGTATCCGATATATGTTATAATGTATACGAGATACTCTTTAATGTATTCGAGCTACATATTATGTATTCGATTTGTGGTACTTTTAAAGGAATTAATATAATTACAAACTAAAGAGGGATAGATTGTAATTTCGTATTAAAACTATGTGATTCCTAAAACTTATCCATTCTATGACCTAAGTTGAAAGAAGGCCTGCAATTTCTTGAATTAAATTAGTCATAAACTTGATAGTACCAGTTGTTGCTTTATTATTAGCCTCACGCTTCTACTTTGAACATAATAAAAGGGTATCAAGATCGATTTTCAAATTAAACAGAAAAATATGCCACAAAAATTGAGACATGTGAAGTAATTATTTTGAACTATATTGGGTGTCCAAACTCACCTATGTTACATACATTTGTGCTGAACTTAGGTAGAATGATGTGTCTAAATTAAATTCTTTTTAATTAAACACCTATAGACTTTAGTGAATTGAATTGTTTATCGAAAAATTATATTACGTAAATGTCATCAAATTTTAATTACTTCTTGCAATGGTACACAAGTTTTATATTTTTAATTTTATTTGTAGAGAAATGCTGCACATAATGCAAAGGTTATGGTCAGAGAGGCAATTATTGAAAATTTTGATATACAAACCAAAACATTTTGTATTGTAGACATGGGATGTTTAGTTGGACCAAACACATTTTTTGCAGTGCAAAATATTGTAGAGGCCATAAAATATAAATACCATTCTACAAGTCCTGAAATTGAATTTCAAGTTTTCTTCAACGATCATATCACGAACGATTTCAATATCTTATTCAAATCACTATATTCCGATCAGAAGCCATATTTTGCAGCTGCAATTCCTGGTTCTTTCTATGGACGATTGTTCCCCTCGTGCTCTCTTCATATAGTGTATTCTTGTTACGCGTTACAATGGTTGTCCCAAGTGCCAAAAGATATGCAGAATAAAAGAAGAATTCATTATGATGGTGCTTCTATTGAAGTATGGAATGCTTATGTTGCTCAATTTCACAAAGATATGGAAGTATTCTTGAGTGCAAGGGCAGAGGAAATTGTTCCTGGAGGCTTAATTGTTCTTGTTTTGCCATCTATTCCAAGTGAAATACACTACTCCAAAATTGGATATAGGATATTCACATTTCTTGAGTATAGTCTTATTGATATGGTCAATGAGGTCAGCCACTCGTAACCTTATACTCTCTCTGTTTCAATTTATTTATATCCTACTTTCTTTTAAGTCAATGTTATGTTACTTTTTCTAAATTTAGTTATTTTGTAGTTATGACGTCGATCACATGACATGTTTAAGACTATAAGTTGACATATAGGATGCTCAAATTTCTTGAGTCTAGTCTTATTGTTATGGTCAATGAGGTGAGCGACTCATAACCTTATACTCTCTCTATTTCAATTTATTTACATCCTACTTCCTTTTTAGTCAATGTTATGTTATTTTTTCTAAATTTAGTAATTTTGAAATTATGAGGTCGATCTTACATGACATGTTTAAGACTATAAGTTGACATGTAGGATTCTCAAATTTCTTGAGTCTAGTCTTATTGATATGTTCAATGAGGTGAACGATGTTGATCTTATTTTCATTTGTTCTTTTGTCCAAAAAAAAAAGGCATCGTCTAAATCTAGCAAACTTTTCTATTATAAACTTTTACAAGGCATGGTTAAGATCACAATAAAAAATTTTGGTATGTTTGTGCATATTTTTAATTTAAAATCGCAAGATTCAAAAATCTATGTTACTTTAATTTTTAAACTCTTCTGCCATAGTCAAGGTAAGACACTTTAAACGAAAGAACTAGAGAGTATATTTTAAGTATCTTGGATCTTGACTTCAAATCTCATATTTTGAATTCTTGGATCCTCTATCCAATTGCGGAGTCAAACACTACTAATAACTGAATTCAAATAATTGCAAATTCGATAAGGGGATTCGATTGAACCCCCTCATTTAGCTCTGTTACTATCTCTATTCCATTTTATGTGACACGTTTTCTTTTTCATACAGGGAATTGTCAAAGAATCTCTTGTTGATTCATTCAATTTTCCAGTATATTATCCCTCTACTAAAGAGATGGCTAAAGCTGTGGAGAATAATGGATGTTTTAGCATTGAAAGAATGGAGCTGACAAGTCCGCAAACCTGCATTGATGCAAATAGTTTCATCAATCACATAAGAGCTGGTTTTCAAGAAATGTTCACCATACATTTTGGAAGTAAAATTGCAGATGAAATGTTTGAGAGGACTTTGGAAAAAATCGAAGAGATTTCTGCATGGTTGGAAGATGAATATTGCAAGACTACAAGGCAGTTGTGTCTAGTTTTAAAATGTAAAATCAATTTGTAAAGCCTTCCATATATCTCTGAAGAATCAACGATCTATTTTGTGTCCATCGACTATCAATTGTTTCAAATAGTTTTATTGAAATGTTTCATATTGCGTGTTTTATTTATGTTCTCTTCATCATTATCTTCCTAACAAATATAGTGACATGAAATAGTTAAAGCATATATCACATTTTAATGACCCTTCATGTCAATTCCTCTTTATTGTGTTCTTTTTTACGTTACGAGTTTTCATATAGTGATCCTGAGTCATTTATAACTTACTCGGACTAATAGTTTGTTCATTTAATTATTATACGAGTTTTTGTGTTCTGGAGCTTTTGAAACTTCTACGGTTGATTTCGGTTAAAACATCAGGTAGACGAAGGTGTTGTCTTTTTGATACATGAAATAGTTAAACTTGTACCACAGGGAGGCAAGTAAGTACCAATATACCAGGCACATCGCTCCGAAGGTTGTTGTCTCATTGATTTGACATAAATCTTTTCTTTTACTCTTGGCAGGATGGGACTTAGATTGCCTCCCCTTGACAGGCCTAATACCAATCTCAAGTAAGATTTTCCACACGCAACATTAATTTGTCCCCTATATTTGTAAAACTCATGTTCATCACAATGTAAAATGTAATGAGTGATTGCGCATCATTTGCAGGGACAGTAGCATTACTGTAACTTTAGTCAGATGTTCATTGCACATAAGCTAAATTTGAATGATCATATGGAAGTAATGATTTTATAAGCTAAATTCTGCATTTCTTTGAACTAGTTAGTTATATAAAATTAAAAAATTAGGAAATTTTAAAATTTTCCCTCTTATTTGAATAAATATACTAATTCTTACTTAACAAAGATAAAGGAACCTAGGTTGAAACAATTGATGATCTCTCGGATTAGAAAGGCGAACAAATATAAATAGCTAAGACAGTGAAATAATTTTTTATTTTATACTACAAGAAGATATGTTGAAAATATCGCCACAGTTTTACTTTGCCACTGAATCGTCTTTATATCATTTTTTGCATGTGGATATTGTTTGTTGTGGTGAAAAGTTGAATGGAGATATGACGCTCAAAGACATTCAACTTAGATGAAAGTCACACCTTCCCAATTCTGGAAAGGAAAAGGCCAAATGGGAGTTGGAGGAGGCTATGACTCAGCTAGGATACATCAGAAGCGAGAAGCTTAAAACTTCACCCAATAAATAACAAGTGTGGCTACTAGAATCATGGCTTAAAAGAAGTGAACTACTTATATCACAACAGACTTAAAGACTTATCAGTAGACAATTTTTGTATTTGCATAATAATAGTCTCATAGATATTAATACCTTAATTCTCTGCTTTATTATCGCAAACAATCCATGCTTTCGACTTGCATTGTCGAGTTTCCAATGAAATATTATGCTATAGACTTTTATATTAGCAAATTTTTCAGCATGCATCTTATAATAAATGGGGTTTTCTGATTCTCACTAATTTGTATTTCTCTAAAGAGAGAAGGAAGTGAGACTATTTAACCTATCAGATTTTATTATAAGATTTAAGCATTTAATTAGTCTGAACAGGTCTTTAATCATTAAGATCTTGAACAAATTCTTAGAATCATTAATATGTATTCTTTTGTGGATAATATTCACTGCCACACTCATCAACCACGACAATTAACCACTTCTTTCATCATAACTACGCGAAGCATCTTCTTGAAATTTAACTATGAATATGAAATATATATTTTTTGAACTTGAGACTTCGTACATATCTTGGTATTACATAATTATTTGATTTTCCTTTTGTAGAATGCAAGCCATTGATTGCATTTCACCAAATAACATCTAACACTCAGTTTATCTCTTGTGTAGATAATTTATCACTCTATCCAAAATCACTAACCATCACCATTATCGTCGTCAATCACCAAACAACTTTGTTATCATGACCACCATTGACAACCACACTTTATTCAAGCTCAATCGAAGGCAAATATCATTACATGTTCTATCATATAGAATACTTACTGAACTCGATGTTTGGTGCAAACTTATATTATACTTATTGGTATGAACTTCTATTATATGTTTTGATAAATATAGAATTTGAGTTCAAAAATGATCGTGAGCTAAACTTGGTTCGTCTAGCTTCATATTAACTATCCTCTAGGAAAAGGCCTTGTAACATATACTTATGGTGATTAGGAATACGGGGTGGGGTTATAATGGTGCTTTATAATTTATAACATTATACTTGTGGTGATTTGTTTTTCACAAAAAAAAATGGAAAAGGAGATTACGAGATGTGGAATAATGATAAAAGTTCATGTAGCCAACCAACTCCACTAACAAAATTCCTCTCTAAATGAACTATGTACATGCTTTATTTTCCTATATAGTAATATTAACTTATATACCATATTTCCTTTTGAGCAAAAAAGTTACTCTCCAAAACTTAAAAGTCTATATAATCTTAAAAAACAATTCTTCAAACAAAAGAAATCATTTAATTTCCATATCACCCACTAAAAAAGAAAAGAAATTACATTGATCTGAAATCATATAGAGCTTTAAGATTGCTTACTATTGATGTGCATAGTCCCAATTTATTTATGAAAATAACAAACTCATTTCTGAAGCTAAGGAAAAATCTTATAAAGTCAACAAAACATTCTAATTTCTCGTTGATTGTGATGATTGAGATGTTGCTTTTATTTGAGCCAAGATGCTAGCATATTGTACGACAGTGTGTTGTGAAGTGTATTGATCAGAGAGACCAAACTTTGAATATTTTGGTTCAGTGTGCACAAAATGACCTGGTAATGATTTTTTCCCAAGAGTTTCCTTCAATATCTCGAAGAATTCACTCATAATCAGATGTGATGTTTTCCATAAGGAAATCGGAAGATAATCCATCTACAAAAGAAACAAACATCTTATGAGGCAAGAAGCATTCTCATAATAGTAATTATTTTTTTAATTAGGTAAAGTACAATAATTGAATTCTTTTCCATGAAGTGTAAAAAAACATAATATTTTACAACGTAACTATATTTTTTAAAATCAAAAAAGATTTAACCACATAAAAAGCTTCAACTGAGAATAAATCTCTAAATGTATTTGCATACCTCCATAACTATTCCCCTCAAGTTCTCAGAATTTATTGGAATAACTTTACCTACTCGCACCCGAAAGTCACCAAGTCGATACTGAAGCCCCTATATCATACAAACATTTTAATGAGTATTTATGAAGACAAGATTTTTAATTTGATGGTGTTATATAAGTATTTCATCCTTAATACGAACAATAATTTGCAGATCTCAATATAATACAAACCTCACAATTAACTGCAAGCTTCATTCTGTAAGATTGTAAGTTCTCCATTATCGTCTGCATTGATGATTCTGCTTCCACAATCAGTCGTTGCCTACTAAGTGCCATGTAAAACTTGTCGGGTTGTTATTGAAGTGAAACCCCTAAAAACTTTTGGGGAATTTCTGATTCATTTGCTTGTTCTAATAAAAGAAAAAAAATCAATCAACAGTCAAATATCGTATATGGCTACAAAAGTATTCTTAAAAATGAAATGATGTGTGAGTTAGAAATGCGAGATATATAGATTATTGATCTTACATTTAGATCTATTCTTGATCCAAAAAATTTCAATACTTCTTCACTTTTTTATACATTATATTACAAAGGAGAAAAACTTCCCAAGTCCAATCTTTATAATGCATCGAGAGGAGAAAAAAAGGGACATCATCTCTTTACATTGCGTTTACAGACATGATTTATTAAGTAATGATGAAATACCTTTGAGTATGGGCTTATAGAAGAAAAAAGTATTTTTCCATCCTCCTTCTTTAATACTATTAATGCTCTCAACACAATTAGATACTTCTATCAGTATTTGACGATTGATTGTTGTACCTGCATTTGGTTGCCAACACAAAACCCTAACAACAAACAAAGTAACAAACTGTAAACTTAAGCTTACTCACCAAATTCATTCAAAAAGTTATGTTTCTAGTGAATTCAAAATCGTTACCATTTGATTGGCATGTTGTTGATTGCAAGTATAGTTTTCTTTTTCCTCTTAACAAAAATTGGTTCAATAAGAAGAAAAGTTGCTAATAGAAGGAAAGATAAGAGAATGAATCTTAAAGTTTTTATGTTATAGTTTGAAAGTGTCTTAAAGCATAAAACTGTATTTATAGTGGACAAGTACCTTGAACAAAAATCAAGTCATATAAAATTTCAACAAAATTACCTTTTATGGTCAAACTTGTTAGATAATCAAAATAGTATTTCTTTTTCCTTCTAATATATTGTGGAATTAATAATTTTTCCTAATTAGCATCCAAGATAGAAAGAGTAAATAATAAATATTCATCCTAACATGTAGGTCAAGATTATATTTGACTGAAATGTATCTAGTCAACATATTTATTTCTCTTAATTAATTTGCCTTTTTATGCTTTGAAGGATGAAAAAATAGTCAAAAATTTCATGAACGAATATGAATTATTTTTATTAAAATAAAGCATGTACTATATTTGTTTCATTTTATATGATACAATATTTCTTTTGTATGTATTATGTTATTCAAATAGTGTTCTCATTCATTGTGAAATCAATAGTTTTTCTTAATCTTCCTCAAAGATAGAAATAGAAAAAATAATAGATATTTGGCCTTGAATGTAATTCTTAATAAAAATTTCCTAGAATGGTACTATCTAGTTTACATATTTATTTTTATTAATTAATAAACCAATTTTTTTTAAAATGTTTTGAAGGATCAAACAAATCAAAACACTCATACACCGAATATGAATTGTTTATAGTAAAATATATTATATACTATCTTTATTTCATGTTACATAATACAATTCAATATTGGAAGTCAAATAATTTTTATCAAAAGTTCTTATCTACCTTGCATGCTTTTAATTATAAATTTCTGACTTAAGTTAAAAAAAAACTTTAAAATGATTTTATTTTAATAAGAAAAATGTTACACGTAAAATTTGTAAGCAATGTCAACTATAAGAATTTGTATAGTAGCCAAGATATTAAATAGTTTTCCCACATTATCTATCGCATTTGGAATATTACACTATTTTATTGTAATGAAAAGAATTTACTTGTGTAATTATTTTTTTATAAGTTTTCTCTTAATCCTGACCAGTGAAAGATCGACCAGGCAGGATGAAGTGCCCATCAACGAATGTATGATCATTCAGCTTCAAAATCATACAAAGTGACTGTTTGGATTAACTTACTTAAAATTAACAATATGTAAATTTAAGTATAAAAAATAATTTTATAAATAAATTGTTGCAAGTTTGGATAGAGTAATGAAATTGATAATAAAAAGCTAATGTGTTTGGCAAAAAATATTGTTATGTTGTGCTACTATTAAAATGATTGAAAGACCCTAAATAATGTCAAAAAAATTATATACTAAAACTAATTCTCTATACAAAAACGAATGACATATACCAAATAAAGAAATTTGGTGAAGATATATGTATTGTAATACCAAAGACAATAAATTGTTGAACTGTTTTTGTGTGTGGAAAAATTAAAAAATGTAGTAGACCTCAATTTCATGTTCGATAGCATTTTAGATGTTCTACGTTCATTGTTTGGACTTACATATTGATGAATGTTGTTTTATTATCAAGAACTTATTGGAAAGTGATGAACTACAAAGAGAATTCATCTTTTGTTATATTGAAAATGTTGTCATTGTTGCATTTGTTGTTAAAGGTAGATCAGAGGAAAGGGCATGTATATGACTAGAACTCATCAATGTTATCGTTGCAAACACAAGCAAAAGAAACTCAATCAAAATGTTAAACTAGGGGTGTCAAGATAAAGCTCAATCCATTCAATCCACCGAATTCATTCAAGTTTGGACGGATCAAAATTTATCCATCTATTAGCTCAATTTTATTTCACCAGATCATTTCAGCTCATAAGAAATTGAATTGATATGTAGCTCAAATTAATTCGTGAGTAATCTTATCAAAATACTTTTAAAATGACATTTATTTATTTAACTCAAATAGCCTTTAAACGATCAATAATTCACCCATTTATAAATTCGTCTTAATTACACCTGGATTATAAACTCTATAAATAAGCACATGAGGTAGGTTAGAGTAAAGTTGAACGACAGGTACACTCACATTGCCTTAATTTGACAAGACAAATACAAGGTACCCCAAGACATTGGATTCGTACAAAAACAAATGAAGAAAAATGCAATTTTGTCCTCGGATCCTCATCTATAATTTCTTATTACTTACAAAAATATTTGTACTTTGGATCATTGATCTCACTCTATGTTTGACCAAATAGACTGATCGGGCGAAGTCAGAAATTTTGTTAAGTACGTTCAAAATTTATTATATATAAGATGCACTAATCCTTTTGATAATGATTGTATCCTATTTTTAGAAAGGTCTTTATTTATGAGGGAGCTATAGTTGTTTAATATTTGATTATCAAAAATGTATTGAAAATATTTTTTTATCCAAAGGAAAAAAAACTTACGACTATCTTAACTTGTAACTTTACTTTTTTTTTGCTCTAATTAGCCAATAATTAAACATTATTATTAATCTTCATCACTCAAACTTCCATGAAGATATTCATTAATTTGTTCATAATATTATTAATATTGTTCATAATATTATTGTTGTAATCTTCTTTTTACAAAAAAAAAAAAAAAGTTAATTGACCAAATAATTGGACGTATTTGTTAGTATTTTTATTTTCTGATTCAGTGCAGGATACTTATCAGACGATTAAATAGATATTTACGATTAAAAAGTCAATATATTGATTATCGACTTTTAAATAATTAATCAACCAAATTAACCAATACGTTGGTATAGATTTAGTAGTTATCAATCGATTTATTGGTTAATCAAGAATGTAAACTAAAGTAATTATAGCCCAAGATTTTGTACACGAATGGTGGATAACTTTTAAGAAAA
Organism: Solanum lycopersicoides; assembly: GCA_022817965.1. NCBI lineage: Eukaryota > Viridiplantae > Streptophyta > Magnoliopsida > Solanales > Solanaceae > Solanum > Solanum lycopersicoides. The sequence continues at coordinate 71,693,283 of CM040627.1, read as the reverse complement.
AGTAGAGTGCTTCCATCTCATTGTCAGTAGAATACTATTGACCTCATTATAAATTTGACGCATAATATATAAATGTGTTCTCTAATTTAATTTTAGCTGATATTTATGTTTTTTAAATTTTAATGTATTCGAATAGACATTTAAATTTGTATCAACTGACACACGCATCCTACGTAATATTTCTTCAGTTGTGTGTGTGTGTGTATTTATATATATATATATATATATATATATATATATATATATATATATATATATATATATATATATATAACTATATTTACCAATACTTCCAAAATATTAAGTATCTTACCACTCATTAAGAGTTTTCTACCATATATTGAGAACTATACACTTACATACGTGTCTTTTTGCTACTAGATACATTAAAATAGGAAGAGAGGTGAGCGATATTTTGTTATATATATATATATATATATATAGCAGGTACATGTGAATCACACTCGATACATGTATATGCATGAATTTGTTACAATTTGCATGTATTTGGTATCCATAGGAGTATAGTGAGTGAGATGAAAGAGAGGGAAGTGAGATGCGAGTGAAATTTGTTATGAGATAAAAAGAGAGGAGGGGGAGTGAGACAAGGAGAGAAAGAAAAATTGTCAAATATGAGTGTTCATATCCATTTTTTCCGGCGAAAAAGGTGAAATCGGAAATCGTCTTTTTTCATACACTCTATATCTCTTTTGTATTTTTTTCTTTTATTTTACTATTTTTCTTTCTTTTTAGTCTTGTTTTGTGGGAAGAGAATAAGGAGATATCAAATATGAAATATGGGTGTTCATATCCATTTATCCGGCAAAAAAGGTAAAGGGAGGTGATGGTAAATTTAGAAAGTAATACAATGAAGAAGAAAAAAAAAGACTTAAAACGAATTTGAATAAATAAAATTGACCTTCGTTGAAGGAGTTTAAGCTTGAAAAGGGTGGAAGGTGGTGACTTGAAAATTGGAGAAGAAGAAGAGAAAATAAAATAAAAAATTGAATAAATTAAGCCTTTCACGCGCTATTGTTGAGTGAAACACACTCACTTTGACATGTCAGCAAAAAGTATCAAAATGACAAAATGAAACCCTACATGAGCTATCAAAAATAAACATATATATATATATATATATATATACACACATTATAATTACCAATACTTTCAAAATATTAAGTATCTTACCACTCTTTAGAGCTTCCTACCATGTATAGAGAAATATACACTTAGATACGTGTCTTTTTGCTACTAGATACATTAAAATAGGAAGAGCGGTGAGCGATATTTTCTTATGTATCTCAGATACATGTGAATCACACTAGATACATGTATATGTATGAATTTGTTGCAATTTGCATGTATTTGGTATCCATAGGGAAGTTAATGAGTGAGATGAGAGAGAGGGAAGTGAGATGCGAGTGAAATTTGTTATGTATCCCAAATATCTGTGAATCTACTACATGTTTCCTAGATACATATATCTAATGTATCTAGACGAATCAAAATGTGATAAAATGTGTAATAGTGCAAACTAGAGTGTAACTAAGTAATTAACTCTTACACTAATGAATAGTCGTCTAGGCAGAGACAAGAGTAACTCTTGTTACCATTGCATCACACCCTCAAACTCGGTCTTACCCTGAAAAACATAAATTGAGCCTTGTCCTCTTGACGGGAAACTTCTTTACCTGGTTGAACTACTCCTTACCCGCATTACCATTTCCCCGACTTTCATGGCCTCGTTGATTTCCTCCTCTACGCCCAGGTTCTCCACAATTTTAACGCACATTATAACTTATATACGATTGTTGAAAACTAAAATAGATCACGAGGGTTAGTTCATGTACGATTTGGGGTCCATAATTGTGACTAGGGGAAACAGAGGAGACATGGTTGAGATTATGTCCCACTCTGGCTGAAGAAATCGTGCCCTGACGGACTCGCCCTGGCAGGAAAAATCCCGCCCAACGTCCTTAATGGAAAAATAACCCATGCAATAAATTTTTCTGGGTTTTTTTTCTTTTCTAAATCTCCCAGCGGTTTCAGCTTTACTAAGCAATTTAGGATAATCCTGTGAATTAGGATAATTATTGTCTACCACGAGTCAATCAAACGTACACAATCCAACTCGTTCTCATTAATTTAACAACATAATCCATACATCCCAAGGATAAACCCAAACACTCACACAGTTATTATTCAAGCGCAAGACACATCTAGATCTTTCTTACGAATCACCTCGTACATTATCTAGACCCTTGCATAGAACTTAGTCGTGATCTTCTTTTCATAACAAGTTTCACGATACTCAGTAGTTACAACTTGCTTACAAGTCCAAATTCTTTAACTAGTTCGTTTTATAGACAACCATTATTGATCATCTATGCTTTATATAGCCCCTAAGGCCAGATACCAATTCGAACCTTCTCAGTTCCAATTACTTCCTTGTGTCCTTTCAGTCGGGACTACGTCGTCTAGTTCACTTTGGTTAGATACCAATTGAAATGGGGAGATACCAATTGGACTCAACTCATATCACAAGTGACAATAGTAGCTTGTGGGCCTCACAAAACTGCTAATTTAAATTATAGAACTTGGTCGAACACAATTCTTCACCGCCTTAATCTTTATTTGAGGGTAACCAGGCCTTAAATCAATCTTAGACAAAAATCGATGCACCTCGAAATTGGTCAAATAGTTCATGTATCCGAGGAAATAGTTCATCTACTGAGGAAATGAGATCAACGAACCTAGGTCTTTGATACCAACTTTGTTACGACCCAGACCGTCGTCTGTGGCACTCAAACTAACTCTCCGGTGGGAAAACAAAAACTACATCCCAACTAATCAACTTAACCGAAGTAATATGCATTTAAAACTACGTATCATGTTTAAATAACAATAAAATGAAGTCCCCATAAACTCCAAGGTTTTAACAAACAACTAACCAAACTAATGCGGAAGAACAACCCTTAGAAGATGAAATTCATTGTACCAAAAGTCTACTAATGACAAGTCTAAGAACAAGAGGTTCAACCACGAAACTAAACAACACCTTAAGAAAATAGTCTGAGTCCAAAAAGAGTGAACTTAAACAAGAAATATTCATGGTAGCCTGAAAGAATTGGCTCACCCTTAAATCTGGTCACGCTCAATAGTCACCTAGCAGAGGTCTATCAATAGCTAAGACTAATTGTCGGTAAAGGGTCAACGTTTTACTGACAAAAGGTCAATTGCCATAAATTATTGACTTTAAAACATGATTTAGCGGCAATTATATTATTGCCTCTAAATCCTTAAATTGTTGTAGTGTGACAATCTCCAATATTCTAGAAAATTGAGCACTCACTCTTGAACTGGAATCTTCAACTATGCTAGAATCGAGATCTCGAAGAAACCTTTGGAACACGATATATACTCAACAAATGAAGTGTATGTTATAGTGTCATATTAAGCTACTGGTAGTAGTAAGCATCATATGCCAATTTAATTAAAACAAGTAACAGTTCGTAGGTCTAATAACAAGTAGCTCATACTGCAAGACATCATTAATAGATTGTTTAGTCATAAAAAATTCATCGTTGATATACTATACTAGCATGGTACTCGCAACATATATATATATATATATATATATATATATATATATATATATATATATATATAACGAGGAAGTAAACAGATCAATATTTCTTTGTACATCCGTTATGGAGGGTGCGGGCAGGGGGGACGGCGGGGAGGCCAGACCTAGGCTAGTTGCCGAATATCACCCCTCGCCTTGGTCTCCAAATAAGTATTTTTAATAGTCAAAAGCACCTTAAAACCACGAATAAGTTGGAGATGAGGGTGATGAGTTGGGATCCTTTAAGGCGGGGGCACGGGGCTATGGTCTTGTTACTTTATGTTTCGGAGTCAATTGATCCCTCGATCAAGTCCTAACTAGAAATATATTAAGAGAAGAAGAGAAATCATTTGGATTTGAGGCGAAGCCCCTCTCCTTAGAGTCAAGTGGCTTTCAATCCCTCTCCGCCGTTACGGAGTTCTTCTGCTCTAATCTCCGAAATAGAAGGTCAGCTGACTGAGGAGTTAGTATTCATTCATGCAAAGATGATCCTTTGAAGCTGGAGTAAGGAATTGTCCACCTTTCCGGAGTGAAGGATTGTCATCCTATAGCCGAGTGTTTTTAATTTGGTTTAGAGTCGAGTGATGAAGCTCATGATTCTGCCGTTAGTGAGAAGAAAGTAAACTCTATAGCCCTAAACTAAAAGAGCAGGTCAACTTCGTTCAGCTTGAGGGATAAATTACGTGGCTGACCTGTCAGTCCATATCTATATATATATATATATATATATATATATATATATATATATATATATATATATATATATATATATATATATCCGTGTGTGTGTGCCAAAAGTAGGAGTTTAGTCTAAGGATTTACAATCTCATCATTAGATGATTTTCACAATGTAATACGTGTTAGAATGGACTAATGAATTTACCTTAGATTTATCCTTACAATATGAAGAGCCCTAGGGGGTGGAAAAGTGCCTCTCTTAAGCTTGAGGATGAGTCTTTAGATGTAAGGGAGAAAACAAGGTATCAAACCATGTTATGTGTGTAAATGATAGTGAAAGGAGGCTATGGTGGATCAAAAATGAAGAAAAGGAAATCTCTATAGTGAGCAACTTACAACTATAGCAGCCTTTTCCAAGTTTTCATATTTTACAACATATTTAGAATTTTTGAATAACATAGAAACATCTCAGCGCAGAAATTGTCATAATTGAAGTCTTACTAATCACTTTTTTTAATATAAAAGTTTTCACGGATCACTAATCCTCTCAACTAACATAATATAAGCTTAAAACCATCAAACACTACATCAGAGGTCAGAGTTGATACCTAAACCCCACAACACATAGTCTTTGTGAAAAAGTAGCCTAGGTTGATTTTTTTACCAAGTCTTACCCTAAGCAAACTCTACCCACAAAGTTCAGTTTTTGACAACTTCCATATAGGCATAACGAGTCTTCGTCATAATAGGTATATTTTCTATTTAAAACAGGAAATACAATAATATTTTTCACTATATCTCACTACTCAAAATTCAAATATAATGATGAGAACTATACAAATCCTACGGTAGGTAAGGTAACTCTTAACCCAAATCGTATATCATGTCAACATGACGAAGTAATGAACATAATGGAAATAATGCTCAATATCAAGTTGTGTGCAAAGTTGGATTATCATAATACATCTATATTATATTAAATTATTATAAAATATTTGATTGATTAAAAGTTAATAATAAGATCATGTATTATAATATATACTAAAAGTGGATAAGTGTTAAATTCTTATTGATTGAAGTTTAATATCTGATCTATTAATTAAAGCAAGTTCCAATTTTTAGATCTCTTTTTACATGAAAAGTCAAGATAGTATTTCATAATTAGTAGACTTTTTCATCTTCCAACAGTTCTAAAAATTAAATTAACCCAATACCTATTTGTTTGTTCTATACATTGTATGGTTTACCACCTTGAAGTTTGTATGTTAAACTATTTAACCTTATATGATGCTTTGAAAGATTATATATGCCCCGATTTGCATTAATTGTAGTATCAAGCTTGAGCATTACATCTTGGTCTTATTCACTGTTGATGTGTTTATAGTACTTTTTCTAAATTTACATCAAAATCTCAAAACTTCGGTGAATAAAATTTATCAAGTAAAGTTTTCTCTTATTTTCATCTACATTTGTATCATGGTTTCCTTATATTTTTTGTTATATCACTTTATTTAAATTAGACTAATCTCCTTAAATGTTGTACTTATCTATTTACAAATGAAGAATCACAATGGTACATCAGTAGAGAGAAGGTCAAAACTGATGAAGAATAATAATAAAATTCCACTATGGATATAGCATCCTATGTATAGATATCTGATCATTTACATTGAACCAATGAGTAACAAAGTTAATCATAACGACAACTTATTATCAATTTTGTTCCAACTCTATAGAGTAGAATAGCAATATGCCTTCATCTTTGTTTGAAGAAGCTCCACTTATGGCTATATATAGTAGAAATGCAAACTGCTTTCACCTTTGTTGAAAGAAGCTCCGCGGATATCCACTATCACATGTCTTTTGGTCTAGAGATATAATGAAGACTTAATAGTACACCTAAAACATATATAACAGAGATTGTTAGTCAAAGATTATAACAAAAGATCCATAAAAAAACTCTCATCCAATAAGACATAATAATGAGATGGGTGGTTGTTGGCGAACAACCTTGTGTGCTGACGTTTATGGACTACGAAAAATGTGGTCAAGGGCTAATTGTTTGTGGACCAGTCCCAGTTACATTTGCCGTGGTCCAAAAACATCACCACACAAGGTCGTAGATTAAAAGATATGAAACCCTATAGTTGATGTAAAATCTTTCATAAAATGTTATAAAGAAATCAAACGAATGATCAAACCAATCTTTCAACCTACAAAAATATTAAAAAGAAAAATAAATCTAAAAAAAAAAATCATAATCATTTTTTTTATCTGTATAATAACAAATTAAAGGCCTCAATTCTTTTTTCTTTATCAATGGAGTGAACTGATTATTATACAGTGATGTATTAAGCTAGATGGTGAATTGTGTTAAAGCATGGAAGTATTAATTTATAGAAAAATAAGAAGCAAATAATAAGTTTAGTCATTAATATTATTAATATGATTTAATATCATAATTTTCAGATGGATGCTTATAGTCAACTTTATTTATTGTAAGGATATTTGCATTCTACCTATATTTATTTCTAAAATACTTCTTTTATTTCTAGAATATCTCATTAATTTCATCACACTCAATTTTGGAGGATGAATTTTCAAATAATTTATTTTTTTTAAAATTTAAAAGTAGAGGTAATTTTTTGAAATTTAAAATTTAAAAATAATATGCTTTATTCAATATTAAGCTTTCTATTAAATAGAATACTTTTAGCAAATTCTTATTGATGTAGTTCAGAGTATTGTTGCTTTTTTCATGACCCAATTGCCCGAGATTGACACCTACACTAACCATATAATGGGAGAACTATCAAAATATTAGAGACTAGACTATATGTAAGACAATCTAACAAATAACTAATCATTAAATCCAACTAAGTTTTATAAATAAAGTCAAGGTCAAATACAGAACTAAATCAACATTTGTCATGACCGAAAGAAACCCTAGATATGACATGGCATATAAGACGCTGAGAGGCCCAACACAAGTCACTTCACAAGTCTACTCATAGTTTGGACAAGTCATTCTAATGCATCAAAGAAGTGGTCGAGACGTAACCCGTACACCACTTACAACGTCTCAAAAATAAAGATATATGAAAAATAAAGTAAAGATTAGATGGTCCTTAGAACACGAGGACTCACCACGTCTTCAACCTTAAACGATCAATTAGCTATGAGCGGGAGGAGAGGAAGGGTCACACCCTAAATTATTAAAAATATAGGAACAAGTATGCATAATTAGTACATGCAAACATAAAAGATGATCATAAAAGGAGAAAAGGAGAAAATCATGATATGTATGAGCAAGCTAAAGCGCAGAATAGTAAAACCTTTAAAGAAGTATCATAAATTATGAACATGGTCAATTCATCATAAAGTTGTAAGAAAAGCTTCATAAGACCTTTAAAGTCACTTTAGTTCATTTTTAGGATATTTGCTATTAACCAACATTGAGCTCACTACCAACATTGACCACGTGAGCTGTAACGTGGAATCTGGTGTCTTGCTCCCACATCGAAAAAAAATATCGTTGCTAACCAAGGAAAAGACCTTAACCTTCTAGTCTCTGTGGATCTTGTTTCTATGCCACGACAACCCTACGATGACACGTAGTTAGGGACAAGAAGATTGCTACTGAAGACCCGACCTCTACTAACCGGAGAACCTCCATCTGAATGGCCTCTCGGTGTTAAGTAACGTCCCAATGAAATTAGTCATAAAAATAAACATATAATCATACATAGAAAAACACAATGAAGTGACTAATCCAAGTGTTAATAATCATAAAGTAGCTCCTTAAAGCATGTGTGAGAAAATCATTCACCAATTATAATTCCTTAATAAGAGAAAACCTTTAACAATTTCGTTGATGCTCATCTCAAAACAACCTAGATCATAAAACATTTATTTTCATAAAATAATGCAGAACTTTAATGAAACCATCATTCATTGATTCATAACTTCTTCATATATTCATGTATAGCATAGTATAAAAAAATAGAAATTTCATGTGTTTATGTGAAATCAATGGGAAAACATGTAACTGAGTCAAAAACAATCAAAGATAAAATCAAATTCGAATAATTGAGTCAACGAAATTAGAACTCATGATGAATTGAATGAAAAACCTAATCAAATTATAGAAATTAAACTTCAAGAATTGAGAAATCTTTGGGGATTAATGGGTCAATGGATGTACCCATTGATGAATCCCTACATACCTTTATGATAAAAGCCCAAAAAAAAATGGAGGAATAGGAGATTTGAAGCTTGAAACCCTAGTCTTCTTCTTGGACTTGAGAGAGAAATAAAGAAGATAAATGTAGATGAAATTTGAGTGAATAATGGAGTCAGCGTAATTTTAGGAGTAGAAGGATAGTTTTAGGACTTGAAATTAGGGTCACTACGTCATAGTATAGGTATTAGATAAATAGAAAAATACCTAAATAGCCTTCATGAAATAAGTGTCAAAAGACCATGGGGTTTAGACAAAATTCTTACGGACTGTACTGGTCAATCATTGGCTGAGTTATTGAGGCCTAACTTTTGTCAACTTCCTATGACTCCCTTCTACAGATAGTCAAACCACAAATGATAGAAAATAAAAAAATAATATCCCCCCCCCCCAAATGTAGTAGGATATATGTAAAGAGAATCTAATAAAATCTGGAATATAAAATACAGCTCAAGTCTTTGGAAAACAATAAAGTATTTAAGCATTAGATGGAGACTAATAGCGATTCAGAAATATGATCTCACGAGAACTCCGAAAGGGAGAACTCAACCGGATCCAATCAGTCACTACGAGGCTCATGCTGACTAAGATCTGCATCAAATTAAAGTGATAACAAAAGTAAGAGTGAGTACAATTTAAACGTACTCCGAAGGCTTAACCGATTGAGTAAAGCAACTATACAAACTTAAGAAGTAAACTGTGAACACTTTTAACTGCACTGAAAAAAGCCCCATTCCGACAACAGTGTTGCTAATTTATTTAGAACAACACGAGTAAAGTAAACATGGAAGGAGACAAATAATAGTATATTAGCAATACAACAGGTAATGCAACACAACAAGACTTGACTAATGTGATGCAATGGGATGATATGGTAATACCAAGATCTTTGCACAACCTATCGCCTACACTTTTCCAAGAATCTTGCTTCTAGACAAGGGACCATGGGGGACACATAGTCCATATAGCTATCTTAATATCTCAATGTCTCCTTAGCTTGTTACCTTAGCGTTGTCATGAATTTAAGTAAGGTGTTACATTTCTTTCTAAAAAAGATGGTATTTCTCCACTTTCTCAGATTTTCATGATCAATAATATGTTGCATAGGGATTAACGCATTACCATACATATAACACAAGGAAAAATCAGTTCATCAAGAGTTTAAAATAGTACAAACTAAATCCCCTAACTCGAGCAATTCAATGTCAAAAATGAGGCATGTCATACCGCCCCTCGCTCGGGAAATTACTCAAATATCATAGACTTTCCACAACAGTCAACACTATCATACAAGCCTTCACACAGGCTAAACATCAAAATAAGGCATCAAATGAATTAAAGTAGGGAAATCAAAGCTTACTAGTTTCTAAACTCCAAATTGTTACTCATTTCACATTTTTCTTCCTAAGAACATGTTAATTACTCAACCTGAGTCTAAAAGAGGGATAAATGTCATGACCCAGACCGTCGTGAGTGGCACCCACACTAAACACTCCAGTTGGAAAACCAAAACTAAAGCCCAACTAATAACATTAACAAAATCAATACACATTTAGAGCTACAGAAGCAGGTTTATATAACAATAAAAATGGAGTCACCATAAACTCCAAGGTTTTAACAAACAACTAACCAAACTAATGAGGAAGAACAACTCTTAGAACCCGCAAGTCATTGTACAAAAACTCTAATAACGACAAGTCTAAAAAACACCTTAAGCAAATAGTCTGAGTCCGAAAAGAGTGGAAATAAACAAGAAAGGTCCATGATAGGCCGAAAGAACTGGCTCACTCTTGAATCCGGTCACACTTAATAGTCACCTAGCTTAGGTCTATCAATAGCAACCTGAAGATGCCATTTAGTAAACAAAGAAAGAACAAGTGCAGTATCAGTACCCAACCACAATGTACTCGTAGGATCACGGGGCTATCCCAAACACATGCAAGTAACCACAACACTATAAAAAAGGCATATACCGAACATATACAATATTAGTCATATTTTCAGAATCAATGTAGCATCCGACATTCTTAATAATACACATTGGTTATCAATTTAAATCAACATATCGTCTTCCAATATCATTCATCATTAGATATGAACGTAATCATCACAAGTAGATACACAATACAATTTAATTATCCTCTCAAGGAACCCAATTCAATGGTTCTCTCATAGAACCCACACCTAGATTGTTAGCATACCGAAATATGGTACCCGATTCACTGTTTATGTCGGAATGTGGCAACTGATCCCATGTTTATGCAAAAATCCCATATTTATATTGGAATGTAGCAACCTATCCCAGTTTGTGGCGAGTAGAACTCTCAAAAATAATCTTAGTATGAACCAATAGTTGTTGAATGTCAAGGGTTGAAGGTGTGTGGTGAAATGAGGGCTTGGAACTCAAATTCCTATATTCTGTCTTCGTGCATTCAGCTGTAGAGGGATCCTGTTGTAGCGGGACGGTCCCGCCGTAATGGGATAGTTGCGACTTAAATAGGGTAAAAAACCCCAAAACGTTATATTCTGCAAAAGTTTGTTCTTAAGAGATAAGAAATGACCCGGTGCTATTTGTTGAAGGTTTTACACCTATTCTAGCACTAAATGTAAGGAGTTTACTCCCTTAATTTGTTTTTTTATCCGTAGAATTTTGATTCTTGGTTAATTACTATCGGGGGAGGGTTTTAATTGGAAAGTAATGGTGAAAAAAGCCCTAAATTGGGTACTACAATCTTGGTTTTGGTCTAGGGTTATTGAGTTTGTTATAATACGGATAATTAGATCTTTGATTGTTGATCCTTGCGTTAATTAATGTATGTTTTTAGATCACAAAAAAGCGAAAAGAATCTAGAAAGGAATATTCAAGTGCCTTAGAGGATTCAAGTTCCGATTTGAGGGAGGTGATGGTTGTGATTTTATGTTGGTGTGATATATGGTTGTAATTGCTTCATTATAATGCATGTATATATGCGAATGGTACATTATTGATCACCCTAATCGTAAATGAGGATAATTGAATAATAGTATGCCATGAATCACCTCTTATTGTTGATTGTGAGAATATACATTGTAATTGTGATTGTGGTTTGTTGAATGCACGGGCGTTAAAATTTAATTTCATAAAGTCGTATGAGTTCTTTAACGTCTTAGCTATCCACTCATGTAATCAAAATCATAATTAAATCACCCAGTTGTTACCAAATTTTCCTAGACCTTACTAAATCAGATTTCATCCAAATCTGGACTAGTCTAGGAAATCCCAAGTTACTACAATAACTTTTTTCAGTCCAATTATTTCCCCATTGGTTTTTCCTAACGACAGAATGAGGTCGTTACAATAGATAACAATTTACCCATCACCCTTCCCCGAGTGATTAACTAGGAAAGAGAGGTTAAAGTATGGGTAAAGTAGTAATTGAATTGCTGAAAAACATGGTATACTTGTCTCGCATGTCCTTAGCTTCCCAACATTGCGATCAAGAAATATCAACCGGTTCTTCTTTATAAAGAATGTCTTGTCTAACACAACTGAGCCTCACTTTACGATATAATCTTTATCCTCAAACCAACAAATTAAATACCTACACATCCTCCCATACCATGTCTCAATTAAGTAATTTCAAAACTTGAGTAATAAATATTATTGTATGTAAACTTAACTAACAAGAAAAGTGATTCTCAATAACCACCAAAGTTGATCGCACACATGTTTGTAACATGTTGTCAAGGACTTTGACAAAAACATTAGGACGAATCCTTTCTCACATGACCATTAAAAAAAACTCGAAAATCAAAACTCGTCATAATTAGGGTGAACCTAAACCAACCAACACAAGCTCATAATACTCAAACGATCATAGTTCTTAATAACATCTCCATCCCACAACATAAATTCCCATGAGCTTAAGTTATAAAAAAAATTCAATCTTTAGACATTAGACAATCCTTGGGGGATTTGTCCAAACATACAAACCTCCAAAAACACTATCAACATGCTAGATTTAGCCATTACGATAGATAGATTACCCTTAAGAATAGTAGTATTGGACCCAATGATTTCCACATTAAACCAAGAGAACATCGCAGAATTGGTACACCTTATCCATCACTAGGGGTCCACCCAGAGAGTGAACACACATGTGATCCTTGCTAGTGCATCATACTCACAACCCTCTAAAAAGCAAAATAGATGATCACGTAGGAATTTTACGTAATAACACTAAAGGTTTTCCTTTGAAGAGACAATACCAGTCATTTCCATTGAGTTGTCTCCACATACTCTTCACACCAATCCACTGAAGCCCACACACTCAATACTAACAACCATCATGAACACTCCGACCATTTACAATACTATAAACCAACACTTTTAAATGAAAATCTTTCTTAGGTACTTAACAATCAACAGTAATCAACATTACGACTTAACCCAGATGTAGTTCCTTTCAAATGCTCAATACTGGATACAATTTATTATTTTTCACCTTGTAAATGCATACCATGATAAATATATCACCACGAATGTAGATTTATAATGAAAAATCAAAATTGAATATTCAACTATATAACACAATCCCCTTATCTATTGACATAAGCTTATATTTTGAAGAATATTATGAATTCATGGACCTTCCTTATAATTGATCATATTTCCATCGATCTTACAATATCTTTGGCTAAAAATTCAATCTACTCATTACTAAACTCATAACAAAAGCAAAGCTTTTATCATCACACTTGAGCTAATGTATGTACACTCCTTCCTCAAGTCCATTTCAATAGTTTTTTTAACCAATCCAAAGAACTTGTGACACTATTACAATAGTCACAACAAAATGAATGAAGTGACGTACCTCTGAACCCAATTATCTACCCTCTAAGGATATCTCTTTAGCCTTTGCAACGAATTAACATATTCTTGTTCTTGCCTGTCTTTAAAGGTTGTATTACATTCCACTATATTTTCCTTCATTATAACTCTAGCTCTTTAAAGTTCTATTTGAGTGGTGTCCCACTATCTTTTAAAACTTTCCATACAACCACGTTGCTCACCAAATATTAGAAAACCACAACCTTAGATACTTGCAAGTCATAATTACTACAAATAATTCACTTAACAAACAATCTTATTATATAGTTGTATTCCACCACAATCCATCACACACTCTTACTACCATTACGCTCGGTTAGCCTGGATATCACTACAAGTCAACCTTTTCATCGACATTACACCTCAAGCTCAGGTATATACCCATCAAATTCAAGGGCTTACCATATTTTATACACATTTACTAATTAAATTGTTCAATCACTTTCACCCAAGTATACTAGATGAGACATTCTTTATCTATAAACTTTTCATTTTTAGTATCAATCCACTCATTTATGGCTTTAGATAAAATCACCAGTACTCATACTACCCTCCTTCTTCTTAACAAACAAAACATGAGCACACCACAGAGAAGCACTACAATGATAAAATCATTATAAAAAAAACTCTTGCATTTGATCTTTAATCTATCTCAATTCTACCATAGCCATATGATACGGAGGGGTGGAAATTGGGCGAGTGTCAGTTTCCAAGTCAATGCAGAAATTTATATCTCTATATGGAGGCATACCAGGCAAATTCGTAGGAAACACATCCTTAAAACTCAGACACCATGAATAGACTCAATAGAGGGAGATTCAACTTCAACATTCGAACATGAACTAAATAAGCCAAAAAAAACTGACCTACCAGCTTCCTAGCCCAAAGTGAGGATATGATCTTAGCTAGCTTGGGCTTGTACACCCATTCCCACTCTAATCTTTCCCTACCGGGGATCTCTAGAGTTACCGACTTAGCATTACAATTAAGCCCAGTATGATAGGGGAAAACCATGTCATCCTAATATTATATTGACTCACTCAGATATAGCATAACCAAATCAACCAAAGTCTGAAAATCCATAAACACAACAGGACAAACACGATATACAAGGGTGACTATGACTTACTAGGGTTGAAACATGGATGAGGGCATCAAGTATAACACAAACCACATCAAATCCCAAGGCAATTGAACTAATACATGAATAAGTAGAACCCAGATCAACAAAACAATAGTTGTCTAGGCAGAGACAAGAGTAGCTCTTGTTACCACTACATCACACCCTCAAACTCATTCTTACCTGGAAAAACATAAACTGAGCCCTGTCCTCTTGACGGACAACTTCTTTACACGGCTGCACTACTCCTCTACCTGCATTACCATTTTCCCGGCCTTCACGGCCTCGCTGATTTCCTCTTCATATGCCCAGGTTCTCCACAAATTTAACACACCTTATAACTTATATTCGATTGTAGAACACTGAAATAGATCACGGGCGTTAGTTCAGGTACGATTTGGGGTCCATAATTGTGACTAGGGGAAAACAGAGGAGACGTGGATGAGATTATTTCTCATCCTTTCCCGCTCTGGCTAAAGAAATCCCGCCCTGGCGGACTCGCCTTTGCAGGAAAAATCCCTGCCAGCGTCCTCAATAGAAACATAACCATGCAATAAATTTTTCTGGGGTTTTTCTCTTTTCTAAATCACCCAAAGGTTTCAGCTTTACTGAGCAATTTAGGATAATCCTTTGAACTAGGATAATCATTGTCTACCACAAGTCAATCAAACATACACAATCTAACTCATTCTCATTAATTTAATATCATAATCGATACATCCCAAGAATAAACCCAAACACTCACACGGTTATTACTTAAGCGCAAGATACATCTAGATTTTTCTTACGAATCACCTTGTACATTATCTTGACCCTTGCATCGAACTTAGTCGTGATCTTATTTTCATAACAAGTTCCACAATAATCAATTTGGGGCTCTGATACCAACTTTGTCACGACCCATACCGACATGAGTGGCACTAAAACTAACCCTCTGGTGGGAAAACAAAAGCTACATCCCAACTAATCAACTTAACCAAAGTAATACGCATTTAAATATACGTATCATGTTTAAATAACAATAAAATGGAGTTACCATAACCTCCAAGGTTTTAACAAACAACTAACCAAACTAATGCAGAAGAACAACCCTTAGAACCTAAAAGTTATTGTACCAAAAGTCTACTAATGACAAGTCTAAGAACAAGGCGTACAACCACGAAACTAAAAAACACCTTAAGCAAATAGTTTGAGTCCAAGAAGAGTGGACTTAAACAAGAAAATATTCATGGTAGCCCAAAAGAATTGGCTCACCCTTGAAATTGGTCACGCTCAATAGTTACCTAGCAGAGGTCTATCAATAGCTGAGACTAATTGTCCGTAAAGGGTCAACTTTTTACCGGCAAAAGTTCAATTGCCATTAATTATTGACTTTAAAACATGATTTAGAGGCAATCATATTATTGCCGCTAAATCCTTAATATGTTGTAGTGTGCCAATCTCCAATATTCTAAAAAATGGAGCACTCACTCTTGAACTGGAATCGTCAACTATGCTAGAACTAAGATCTCGAAGAAACCTTTGAAACACGATATATACTCAACAAATGAAGTGTATGTTATAGTGTCAGATTAAGCCACTGGGTAGTAGTAAGCATCATATTGTGAGCAACTTACAACTATAGTAGTCTTTTCCAATTTTTCTTATTTTACAACATACTTAGAATTTTTGGCTGACATAGAAACATCTCAGCACAGAAATTGCCATAATTGATGTTTTACTAATCACTTTTTATATTCTAAAAGTTATCACGGATCACTAATCCTTTCAACTAACACAATATAAGTTTAAAACCATCAAACACTACATCAGAGGTCACAGTTGATACCTAAACCCCACAACACATGATCTTTGTGAAAAAATAGCCTAGCTTGAAAATTTTTACCAAGTATCACCCTAAGCAAACTCTACCCATAAACTTTAGTTTTTGACAACCTCCATAAAGTCATAACGAGACTTCGTCATAATAGGTATATTTTCTATTTACAACAGGAAATACAATAATATTTTTTACTAAATCTCACTACTCAAAATTCAAATGTAATGATGAGAACTATTCAAATCCTACTGTAGGTAAGCTAACTCTTAGCCCAAATCGTATATCATGTCAACATGCAGAAGTAATGAACATAACGAAAATAATGCTCTAAATCAAATTTTCATAAAATCATATATTATTAAAACTAGAAATCTCCAGTTGTGTGCAAAGTTAGATTATCATAATGCATGTATATTATATTAAAATATTATAAAATATATAATTGATTAAAATTAAATAATAAGATTATGTATTATAATATATACTAAAAGTGGATAAGTGTTAAATTCTTATTGATTGAAGTTTAATATCTAATTCATTAATTAAAGAAAGTTTCCATTTTTGGATCTCTTTTTACATGAAAAGTCCAGATAGTATTTCATAATAAGTAGACTTTTTCATCTTCCAACAGTTCTAAAAATTAAATTAACCCAATACCTATTTGTTTGTTCTATACATTGTATGGTTTACCACCTTGAAGTTTGTATATTGAACTATTTAACCTTATAGTATGCTTTGAAAGATTATATATGCCCCGATTTGCATTAATTGTAGTATCAAACTTGAGCATTACATATTGGTCTTATTCATTGTTGATGTGTTTATAGTACTTTTTTCTAAAGGTTACATCAAAATCTCAAAACATTGGTGAATAAAATTTATCAAGTAAAGTTTTCTCTTATTTTGATCTTCATTCGTATCATGGTTTCATTATTTTTTGTTATATTACTTGATTTAAATTAGACTAATCTCCTTAGATGTTGTAGTTATTTATTTACAAATGAAGAATCACAATGGTACATCAATGAAGAGGAGGCCAAAACTGATGAAGAATAATTAATAAAATTCCACTATGGATATAGCATCCTATCTATAGATATCTGATCATTTAAATTGAACCAATGAGTAACGAAGATAATCATAACGACAACTTATTTTTAATTTTTATCCATCTATATAGAGTAGAATAGCAATTTGTCTTCATCTTTGTTTGAAGAAGCTCCACTTATGACTATATATAGTAGAATTGCAAACTGCCTTCACCTTTGTTGAAAGAAGCTCCGCGGATGGCTGATCCACTATCACATGTTTTTTGGTCTAGAGATATAATGAAGATTTAATGGTACACCTAAAACATATATAACAGAGATTGTTAGTCAAAGACTATAACAAAAGATCCATAAAAAAATTATCATCCAATAAGACATAATGATGAGATGGGTGGTTGTTGGCGAATAACCTTGTGCGCTGATGTTTATGGACTATGACAAATGTGATCGAAGGCTAATTTTTTGTGGACCAGTCCCAACTACATTTGTTGTGGTCCAAAAATATCGCCACACAAGGTCGTAGATTAAAAGATATGACACCCTATAGTTGATGTAGAATCTTTCATAAAATGCTATAAACACATCAAACGAATGATCAAATCAATCTTTCAATCTACAAAAATACTAAAAAGAAATTTCAGAAAAAAAATCATTATCATTGTTTCTATTTGTATAATAACAAATTAAAGGCCTCCATTCTTTTTTTCTTTACCAATGGAGTGAACGGATTATCATTCAGTGATGTATTAAGCTAGATGGTGAATTGTGATAAAGCATGGAAGTTTTAATTTATATCGAAATAACAAGAAAATAATAAGTTTAGTCATTAATATGATTTAATATCATATCTTTCAGATGGATGCTTATAGTCAACTTTATTTATTGCAGGATATTTGTATTCTACCTATATTTATTTCTAGAATACTTTATTTATTTCTAGAATATTTCATTAATTTCATCACACTCAATTTTGGAGGATGAAAATTTAAAATTTAAAAATAATATGCTTTATTCAATATTAAGCTTTCTATTGAATAGAATACTTTCATCAAATTCTTATTGATGTAGTTCAAAGTATTATTGCTTTTTTCATGACCCAATTGCCCGAGATTGACACCTACACTAACCATATAATGGGAGAATTATCAACAACTTAGAAACTAGGCTATATATAAGACAATCTAACAAATAACTAATAATTAAATCCAACTAAGTTTTATATATAAAGTCAAGGTCAAATACAGAACTAAATTAACATTTGTCATGACTGAAAGAATACCCTAGATATGACATGGCATATAAGACACTGAGAGGACCTACACAAATCACTGCACAAGTCTACTCATAGTTTAGACAAATCATTTTAATACATCAAAGAAGTGTTCGAGACGTAACCATACAACACGTACAACGTCTCAAAATAAAGATATATGAAAAATAAAGTAAAGATTACATGGTCCTTTGAACACGATGACTCGCCATGTCTTTAACCTTGAACAATCAATTAACTATAAGCGGGAGGAGAGGAAGGGTCACACCCTAAATTATTAAAAATATAGGAACAAGTATGCATAATTAGTACATGAAATGTACTAAGTATGAGGGATATGTATAAAAACATTAAAGATGATCATAAAAGGACAAAAAAGGGAAAAACATGATATTCATGAGCAAGCTAAAGCGCAACATAGTAAAACCTTTGAAGAATTATCATAAATCATGAACATGGTCAATGCATCATAAAATTGTAATATAAGATCTTTAAAGTCACTTTAGTTCGTTTTGTAGGATATTTGCTATTAACCAACATTTACCACGTGATCTATAACGTGGAATCTTGTGTCTTGCTTCCACACCAAAAAAAAAATATCATTGCTAACCAAGGCAAAGACCTTAAACTTCTAGTCTCTGTGGATATTGTAGCTATGCCACGACAATCCTACGAGGACACATAGTTAGGGAAAAGAAAATTGCTACTAAACACCCGACCTCTACTAATCGGAGAACCTCCATCTCAATGTCCTCTCGTTGTTAAGTAACGTCCCAATGAAATTAGTCATAAAAATAAACATATCATCATACATAGAAAAACACAATGAAGTGACTAATCCAAGTGTTGATAATCATAGAGTAGCTCCTTAAAGTATATGTGAGAAAATCATCCACCAATTATAATTCCTTAGTAAGAGAAAACCTTTCACAATTTCATTGATACTCATCTCACAACAACCTAGATCATATTTCAGGAAATAATGCAGAACTTTAATGAAACCATCATTCTTAGATTCATAACTTCTTCATATATTCATGTCTTTAAGATTTCATGGTAAAAAAATAGAAATTTCATGGGTTTATGTGAAATCAATGGGAAAACATGTAATTCAAGCCAACCATTAATTTCCCAATTACATCGTACTGCAAGTTCTCGTTTTGTATCATTAGATCTACCTCCTCCTCTTCCTAAATAACTCAAGGCTCTCCATATATAGGTAATGGACTTAAAAGGGATTGTGTTTTTAGTGAATGATTGTGGACGCAGGGTTGCTGCATAGCTTTGTTTTGGTATTGTTTCTTATGGAGTTTTATGACTGGTTGGTGGTTGTCCTGGAGAAGTGGTAGCCATTGTCACTGTGAGGCGGCCCAGTTTAAAGAGACTTGTCGACATTGCCTTGAGTAGACTTTATATTGAATTAACTTGGTAAGAATTCCTCGAGAGATACACGATGCCGGGATTTTTGATAGTGATGCACTTCTACCTTTGCCCTCTTTGGGTGCTTGATTGATTTCTGCTTCTCCAATTTCTTCACCATTTTCCCTCTAATCGATTGCTTGGGTGATTCTTTCGTAAGCTTGACTTGTTGCATCTTCACCTAGTTACAATAATTCAGCCTTCATCACTATCAATATCAACTTCCTGCTTCAATGACTCTTCTTCATGATTTTCAGAGATATATTTGAACTGAATCGAATGAGCCAAATGTGATAGAGATCTGGTTATCACTACCCTTCTCATCATCAAGGACAATTTTCTTTTTGTTACCAATCACATCACTCTATCATTGAAGACAAAACATTTTTCAAGAGGATGACTCACAAGTCTATGATGTTTGCAATAATTTGGGCATCATCTTTTCCAGCTTCATCGGGTCGCTTTATCTCTGGCAAGTCAATGAGCTTTAACTCGAGCAATTCATCGAAAATTTTAGAAACGTTAGAATCCAAGAAAGGATACTTTTTTCCTTGCATCTCCCTTAGTGTCGACTTTGATTTGAACGTGCTTGGGAAGTCATTCTCACATTTTGCTTTATGCCCTCATTCGTGGTGAACTTCGCTAGCGACACATTAACATTCATGGATTCTTTGTTGTCACTTCTGGGCATAAATTTTCTCCATCTTTTGGGTTCCTGCTTGTCTCTTCCTTTGCGAGGATCATGGACAAACGTCACATCTTTTCCAGCAGAGGACATGCTCAACTCCATATCATGAGCGTGAGTAGCTAGATCTTTAAATGATTTTGGTTTTATTCCTTGTAAGATGTAAAGAAGCTCCAGTGCATTCCCTGGATACACATTTTGATTGCAGAAGCTTCACTAAGCCTATCCTTGCAATTTAGGCTTGCGTTCGTCCATCGATTTATGACATGTATAACCGGTGCATCCTTCCTTTGGTGAGTATCTAGTTTCTCCCAACTATCAATAGAATTAGGCTCGAGATCCGTGTACCAATCAAATGTATTTCCTTTTAGAGAGCGGACAAACTGTTTGACTAGATGGTCTCCATGGGTTCCAGCATTATTACATATCTCCACAAAGTGTGCGACATGTTGTTTTGAGTTTCCTTTACCCTCAAATTGTTGATAACCAGCAGGCATTATAAAGTTATCAATTCTAGCAGTGTATGACTTAGCATACATATGAGAAGACTTGGTGGAGATTTAATACTTATCTTTGATAGTGCCTTTAATAAACTCCTTCAAACGATCGAGTGGGATCATTCCTTCAAAAGAAACTAGCATCTCATTAACAATCAGTGTTTTATTCACAAGATCTCCGATCTATTGGACTTCAACACCCTTTCAAGACACATCACTTTGCTTCTCCATCTAAAAGTTCTTTCATACTATCCATCAACTTATCAATTCGAGACTCTTGGTGTTCTACATGTGTTAATCCTTCAACCAACTTCGTTAGATTTGCGAGTTGTTCCTCAAGAAAGGACGCAGCAAGCACCATCGTTTGCATGATCAGTGGAGATGTAAAAGAGCAGCATGGAATGTCGCGTAAGTTAATCTTTAGCGGACTCATGTACACGGTGTAGGTGGAGATGATCTATTAGTTGAATCGTAGTTGTCCCTCGTGGTAGAGTTCTTTGAACCAGATTGCTCAAGTAGATTCAATGTCTTCTTGATCTTTTCAGAAACATTGTTTCCTCCTTCTAAATCACTTGTGGAGGAAATTTCTCCTTTTGGAGTCTAAGACCCAAAAACAAGAGTTGATGCGGATGACACTTGAAGTGTTTGTTGTCCTAGTGTAGCATCCTTGCTTCTCGTAACAGCTTTAAAACTTCGAAAGGTAACACCAAGAATGTCTTCAACTTCACTAGAGAACTTGGAGCTAGTGGCCTTAGAGGCAGTTGATCAAGAGTTGTTCTTCATGGAATTCATTTCGATATTCTTTGATGTTTGAAAAGTTGAGATGAGAGGTAGATATTGTCCCATTGGGCGTGCCAAAATTTGTAGACAAAAAAATTCGCGTAGAAAAAATAATAATCAAGAACGGAAAATTATGCAACAATCGTATTTATTATTTCAAAGTGTGAGTGTTACAATCTTTATGATTCCTCTGAATTCGCCTTTTTAAATATAAATTCAAGGGCTTTAAAGCTTGTTCTTGAATCTCCGATGAACTTGAACTTTGAACTTTATCTTGATCTTGACTTTTAGTTGAATTCAAGGGCTTCGAACTTGGTCTTGAATTTAATGGTCTTGATCTTGATAGTTCTTGAACTTGAATGCTTGAATTCTAAAACTTGTAGCTTTATAGAGAATTTTATGACATTTGTACCACGAATTTCTCTAGCTTTTTGTTTAGAATTTTTTGTCAGTTTTCTGAATTACGAGGACCCTATTTATAGTTTTAGAATATGGGATTTGCGACTGGAACAGGATTCCTTTCAGCCAATCAGATTTAAGTGACATGGTATATAGAATTTATGAAGCGGTCTTTTCATCTTTTACACATGTCATGATTCTATTAGTTTCTTATTTGACTTGGCATGCCACATCATTTGCCCATGTGGCGCCAAGATGGGCCTCTAGAATGATATGAAATTGGGCTTAACAAATTGGGTTCATCTATTGTAACCCAAATCAATTAATTTAGACTTTAATTAAGTCCATATTTATTTGACTTAAATATTTAACAGAATTATATTAATCCATAATATCTATTTGGATTAATATATTTATGAAATTAATATAATTCGAATCATTTTATAAATTTATATTTAATGAATTTAAAATGATTACGGTTCCAAAACAATTTGTATGTCAAAACCTAAATCTCACTAAATGGGTCTAGAGTGATAGAGGGGAGTTGCGACAGTGAGAAATGAGAACTGGAAAGTGAGAGGGTAAGAGAGAAGAGCTAGAGTGAGCTTAGAGATTGAGAGAGAAATGGGACTGCTAGCTTAGAGAGAAAAATGGGTTTGTTTCAGTGAGCTTAGAGGGAAAATAAGCTAGCATTTGGCTATAGATTCCTAATATTTTTATCAAATATTATTTGGGTGAAATTTCACCATGTGCTTGATCATAGTATTTGGGAGACATATTTCACTTTTTTAAGAAATATTGTTTATACCCAAAAGTTTTAAAAACTATCAATACTTTCACAATAAATATATTAGATCTTCGTTGCAACAAATTACAACTAGTGTTCATGACACTAGAGCAATGTGGTAGTTCGAAGTGAGTGCAACAAGCATCATTCCATATATTGTAAAGTAGATAAAGCACATGATTTTTTTACGATGAACCGATTATTCATCATTTTCATCAACAACCATATCATCACTTTAATATTCACTACTGAATATTTCATCAGTGTTTTGGTGTTCACATAAAAATTATGTAATACAACGTAAACAACTACTATAGAGAATGTTTTTTTGTAAATGATAAAAGTTTGATGTATAATTTTAATTTTTAAAAGCTCCAAATAATGAGATTTAGCCCAAATACTAATTTTTTCTAGTATCTGAGGATTTGGGTTATTTATCAAATAATGACAAATAATTGTATGTACAAACACTATTGCCAAAAAAATTCAAATTTTACTTAGAAAATCTATGTTAAAACGGATCCTGAATTAGTGGAGTTATTCAGCAATTATAAGTGTTTTTTTTTTTAAATAGTTGGGGTTATGGCCCCTTGCAACTTAATAAAAATTTGTGGGGCCTAAACTAACCCCTACATTTCATATAATTTTAGGAGGATTATAATAATGGTTACGATTCAAATTTACTAGTCGTGATGGAACCTATGTTCCCAACCAATAGGTAAGCCAATCTACAAGTTTTATCAATTTAATTCAATAAATAAGGAGAAAAGATAAATGACAAGTAGAAAACCTCAAATGTTATATCTTTCATGGATAGGAAATGCGGAAAACTAAAATAACAACCAAGAATTGGTGTCATAAGTACAAGAGCGTCTATCAGTAAAAATAATCGGGATCTTATCAATTAATGAGGTATAATGATAAACTCACTATATCAAACAATTTTTTCTTAATAGATGTACCAAATAAAAATTTGACAAGTAGAAACAGACACAAATCATTATGAATATTAAATAACCATTTTAGGTTCACTTTTTTTTTTTTATGTCTGCACGTGTTCGTTAGGATTTTTAATTATGGGTAGTTACTAATGCTACAATATGTAGATTGTAGAAAATCTTGTTATAATCTTTCACATATTAAATGTGAATCTATAATATCAAGATTCCGTATCAAACGACTCCTTTGATTATTAAAAAAGTGCCTTAACCTTTCACAATTTAAGATCTTACCAAATTAATTTGTATCTAGTTTCTATATAACATTTGCAAATCACTCTTATCCTTTTTATTTATTTTAGCAGAATTACTGAAATACACATCTTATATTTCTTTTATTTTCAATATTCTCTTCTATTTCTAAAAAACTCTAAAATATCATATTTCTTTAATGTATTTGAGCTATATATTAATGTATCTGAGCCAATATTAAATGTATTCGAGCTATATATTATGTATCCGGTTTATTTTATAATGTACCCGAGCTAGTTTTTAATGTATCCAAGCTACGTATTATGTATCCGAGCTAGTTATTAATGTATCTGAACTACATATTATGTATCCGATATATGTTATAATGTATCCGAGATACTCTTTAATGTATTCGAGCTACATATTATGTATCCGATTTGTGGTACTTTTTAAGGAATTAATATAATTACAAACTAAAGAGGGATAAATTGTAATTTCATATTAAAACTATGTGATTCCTAAAATTTATCCATTCTATGACCTAAGTTGACAGAAAGCCTGCAATTTCTTGAATTAATACTCCTAAACTTGAATTATTTTCTACTTAGATTTTCTGGCATTAATATAGAGTTTAAGTACAAAACTTATAAGAGAGCTACCCCTAAGAAGCAGGACATGACTTTCTGACATTATTAAAATGAAAAACTACACTATTACATGAAAATAACTACTACTAGAAAAAAAATACAATTGTAATAACATATTATATATTGTATATTAGTGCAATAAGTGTGGTTGTGTTATATTTATTGTTACATTTAAATATTGATGATGGACATAGTTGATGATGGATATATAGTAATTAGCACAATAAGTTGAGTGGTTGTATTATATATTGTGACATTTAAATATTGAATATGGGTATATTATTTTAATCATCATGTAATCACATATATTTTTTTAAGAAAATATATCAATATAATTAAGCGATCTGTTAATTAAACATATCAAGAATAAGATCTTATGTCTTTATCAAAATTGTTGTTTTTAATTGCTCATAAATAAGGCTTTTCTTGCAAAATTGTTATATACATATTTACAGTTTCTTTTGGCAAATCAAGTCTGTAAGCAAAAAATTAAAAGATCTTAAATTCCTCAATGACACGATTTTTCCCCATGAAGGGTGGTGAAGGTGTATATAGCTACACTAAAAACTCCTTATTACAGGTAATATATAGTTTGTGGCTATATATTTTTCATTAAGGAGATTTTTTAAAATTTTAAAGTTAAAATTATTACTTAATATATTATTCTTTTTGGAGGAAAAATGAGAAAAAAAATAAAATTAAGACATTTATGAATTCCATTGTGTTTTTCTTATTTGAACGAACATTTCAAAATTCCAATTATTTCATTTTTAGATACATTATATGAACTGCAAATTGGTCAAGACTCTCTAGTTTTGACCGCTTCTCTATAGTATCAGTTGTTGCTTTATTATTAGTACCTTGAACATAATAAATGGGTATCAAGATCGATTTTCAAATTAAATAGAATAGTATTCCACAAAAATTGAGACATGCGAAGTAATTATTTTGTGCTATATTAGGTGTCCAAACTCGCCTATGTTACATAAATTTGTGCTAAACTTAGGTAAAATGATGTGTCTAAATTAAATTCTTGTTAATTAATCACCTATAGACTTTAGTGAATTGAATTATTTATCGAAAAATTATATTACGTATAAATGTCATCAAGTATTAATTACTTCTTGCAATGGTACACAATTTTTATTTTTTTAATTTTATTTGTAGTTATGGTCAGAGAGGAAATTATTGAAAATTTTGATATACAAACCTAGGGCGGCAAATGGTTGGATTAGATTGGATTTAGATGGGTTGAATATGGATTGGAAAAAAATGGTTTAGATTACAATCCATCCAAATATAATATGGTCAAATATGGATTTGGTCAAATATGGTTTGGGCAAAGTGATTCTAGCCCATTTAAATTTTAAAAAAATTAAAAAAAAAAAGGAAAATTTTTCAAATGTCAATAATGTAACATTTAAGAGGGCTCATTAGCAACACTTTCAATATTTAGTAAATATGTCAAAATTTTAATTTGTTATATATCTTATTTATGTTTTTATTATTTATTTTTATTTAAAGAAAGAATACAATTATTTAATAACAAAAGGGAGAAAATCAAGGGAGAGAATATTTCAAAAAAAGGTAAAGATCACTTAATTTTCTCATCAGTTACATTTTCAAATAAAACTCAAACTTTGTTCTTTTTTTTTTCTCCAGAATCACCTTTTTTTTATTAGTTTGTATTCATTCCAATAGGTATGCCAAATGAATCTACAGATATTTAAGAAACATATTTGTATTCATATATTTTTTTCATTTGTATTTATTTATTTTTTCGAAAATCTTGTATTTCGTATTCATTTCAATGTGCATTTTTATTTATTCTAGTTTTTATTTAAAATATTGTATAATAACATATAAAATACAAAAAAATAGTATGATGAAAAAGTGATAATATTTTTTAGAAAAAGAACATATCACTTAAAATTCTCATCATTTATAATTTTAAAAAAATTTCCTTTTTCATTCTATTAGATCAACTTTCCTTTGTTATGTTTTCATTATAATTGTATACCAATATTTTTTACATTTTATGTGCTCACTTTACCATTCAAATCAAAATTGATTTTTTTTTCTTTCAAACTACAAATTATATTTCGGTGATCAACATTGTATTACTTGATTGCCATATATATATACACATATCTCAATATAAATGATTTATGAAAGGGTACAAGATTATTATTTTTTTTGGGGGGGGGGGGGGGAATAGCATACTTGGTGGAAATAATAAATCTGTTGACGAGGGATATAATATTCTTAAAAAAAATTACAAATTGACTATGAAAGAAATAAGAATACAAGATTCTGGAGAGTAGCATACATAGTAAAATAATATAATCAGGATACAATATTCTAAAAGAAAATTACAAATTAACTGTTGAAAAACATGATACATATATGTTTAAGAAATATAAATTCATATGAGATAGCATACATTGTGAAAATGATATAATCAGAATACAATATTCTAAAAAAATATAAATTGACCGTTAAAAAATAGAATACATCTATGCTTAAGAAATACAAATTCATATGAGATACGTATTTGAATGACTACAAATAAAAAAGAAATACAATGTTCTTAATAAAAATACAAATGATGAGTAAAAGAAAAATAATTGACAAACAAAAATTAATATGAATATTATTCTGATATGAATACATTTTCGCAACCTCTTCTTTGACTCTCTCTTTCTTCTTCGTCTGCTATGTTCCTTTTTTCTAATTATTTCACCAAATTCAAATTTGAATGTGTTTATTTGTGAATTAATAACCTATAAGCAAAATTCAAAATTATTAAATATGACTATACAAAAAAAATCAAACAATAAATTATGTATGAATGCTTATGTGTATTACTACAAATTACAATCTACTAAATCTCAAATATGAAAACAAAATCATAAAAATAGTGTTTCAAATACTAAAATTCTGATATGCATAAATATTTGATGTGTATGTTAACAAACTCATATAAAAATAAAAAAAATAACGAAAAATCTGTAATACATACAATTCAAAATTCAACATAATTTTTTATTTCGAAAACAAAATCTCATGAAATCTCGCAAAA
This sequence comes from Solanum lycopersicoides, assembly GCA_022817965.1. Taxonomy (NCBI): domain Eukaryota; kingdom Viridiplantae; phylum Streptophyta; class Magnoliopsida; order Solanales; family Solanaceae; genus Solanum; species Solanum lycopersicoides. Next base: position 71,665,123 of record CM040627.1, on the reverse strand, counting down.
TAAATGACGATTTCGAAAATACCTTTATGTATTGAAAGATTTCTTGAATTAATCGATAGATCTGAACAAATTGGTATGAACTTGAATAATTAGTTCTTCTTCAACAATGAGAGAGAATAATGGTGAAAATGATAAAACAGAATTTTTTTTTGAAAATCTTAAAGAAGGCAATAAATTTAATGGTATTAAAGTCGAAGAAGCCTAAATGGTTAGTGAATATATTTAATGTTGAACTGTTTTGGAAAATAAAAAGAAAGACAAATAATTGTATTTGGATACAAATTATTTTTAAAATATTGACATTTTGACATTTCGAATAAATATTTTAAAATATAGATCTTTTTACTAATCAAGCTAAGAATTATGACTAGTTTACTAATTTTTCCAAAAAAAAAAATTTACCCCTTCCTACCGGTACCCCCGCCGACCTTCCACCAACATATCCCTAAAAAAAAATATTTTCGGAAAACAAGAAAAATCTGTTCTTTCAAAAAAAAAAATACCCCCTCTCCCGGGCATCCCCCCCCCCGATCCCGACCTTCCACCAACCTACCCCTAAAAAATTTTGTTTTCGAAAAAAAGAAAAATCCGTTCTTTCAAAAAAAAAAAAAGTTTACCCCCCCCCCCCGGGCGCCGACCTTCCACAACCTACCCCTAAAAACTTTTGTCAAGAAAAATCTGTTTTTTCAAAAAAAAAAAAATAATTTACCCCCTCCCGGGCGCCCCCCCCCTACCCGACCTTCCACCAACCTACCCCTAAAGAAAAATCTGTTTTTTCAAAAAAAAAAAAAAAATTTACCCCCTCTCCCGGGCGCCCTCCCCCTCCCCCCCCCCCCCGACCTTCCACCAACCTACCCCTAAAAATAAAATGGCTTTTCAAAAAAAAAAAATACCCCCGTACCCCCCTCCCACTCACCGGCATCCCCACCTTCCACCTTCCACCTTCCACCAACCGATTCCTAATTTTTTTCGTTTCTAAAAATTAAAAAAAAGAAATTGTTTCATTTCTCACTTATATGGGCTGAATATGGGTTGAATATGAATTTTCATGCTAACCTATTTTGTCCATATTTGTATGAGCTTAAATAAGTTGACCATATTAACCCATTAAAGAAAATGAAAGAAAATATGAGTGATCCATTTAATTTAATATAGACAAAATGGTTTCATTTCACTAATATGGGCTCATATTGCCACCCTATACAAACCAAAACATTTTATATTGTAGACATGGATGTTCAGTTGGACCAAACACATTTTTTGCAATGCGAAATATTGTAGAGGCCATAAAATATAAATATCATTCTACAAGTCCTGAAATCGAATTTCAAGTTATATAAATACCATTCTACAAGTCCTGAAATCGAATTTCAAGTTTTCTTCAACGATCATATCACGAACGATTTCAATATCTTATTCAAGTCACTATATTCCGATCAGAAGCCATATTTTGCAGCTGCAATTCCCGGTTCTTTCTATGGACGATTGTTCCCCTCGTGCTCTCTTCTTATAGTGTATTCTTGTTACGCGTTACAATGGTTGTCCCAAGTGCCAAAAGATATGAAGAATAAAAGAAGAATTCATTATGATGGTGCTTCTATTGAAGTATGGAATGCTTATGTTGCTCAATTTCACAAAGATATGGAAGTATTCTTGAGTGCAAGGGCAGAGGAAATTGTTCCTGGAGGCTTAATTGTTCTTGTTTTGCCATCTATTCCAAGTGAAATACACTACTCCAAAATTGGATATGGGATATTCACATTTCTTGAGTATAGTCTTATTGATATGGTCAATGAGGTCAGCCACTCGTAACCTTATACTCTCTCTGTTTCAATTTATTTATATCCTACTTCCTTTTTAGTCAATGTTATGTTACTTTTTCTAAATTTAGTAATTTTGTAATTATGAGGTCGATCTCACATGACATTTTTAAGACTATAAGTTGACATGTAGGATTCTCAAATTTCTTGAGTCTAGTCTTATTGATATGTTCAATGAGGTGAACGATGTCGATCTTTTTTTCATTTGTTCTTTTGTCCCAAAAAAAAAGAGGCATCGTCTAAATCTACTAAAATTTTCTATTATAACATTTTACAAGGAATGGTAAAGATCACAATATGAAATTTTGATATATTGTGCATATTTTTAATTTAAAATCGTAAGTGTTGGAATTCTGACCCCCAAATTCGCCTTAGGAACAGGTTTGTTCTATATGTTCCTTTGCACAATTACAGCAGTTACGTTTCGTGAAGCAAATAAAATAATGACACAATATTTTATCGCGGAAAACCCCAACTCACAAGGGTAAAAACCACAACCTACACCTCTGTAGGATTTAACTCCACTTTATTAAACTTCAAGTCTCAACAAAAGATTACAAAGCTATGTAACCTAAGGAATTATAAACTCTAATCCCTAGAGGAATTATAAACTCTAATTCCTAGCTAAGAAATTATAAACTCTAATTTCTAGCTACCCAAAGACACAAAAAACCCCAGTTTTATATCTTCTAATGTTCTTCAAGTTCTACAACTTGTCGAACAACTCCTACTCACAAAACTCTGATTGTAAACATGACTCTTGAATACAATCTTACAATTTTTCCTCACAAATTGCAACACCCCCAATAAATCTCAAAACTCTCTCAAACCTCTTGATTGTGTTTTGATCTTCTCTCTATGTAAGTGCGCAATTTTTTCTGATGCAAATAGCTCCCTAATTATAGATCAGAACTTCACCAACTCCTTGTATAATTCAACTTGTATTTGCCTTCTACAAATCCTTGTTGACTTCTACTTGGACTCCTTTTCTACATAATTTCCTTAAATAAATAAGAAAGCACAATTTCCTTAAATAAATAAGAAAACACAATTTCCTTAAATAAATAAGAAAACACAATTTCCTTAAATAGATTTCCTTAAATAGAAATTAGTTTTCCTTCTTTCACTTGGCTTTGAACTCCTTTATAAAAGGAAACTCTTTGTACTGGTTGTTTGTCGAAAAAATAATAATTCCACAGCTTTATATCTTCTAATTCACGTGGTTGACGTCTGCTTATCCAAGTCGGATTTGTTCTGTAAGGAACACGTCTGTACAACCTGTTTCTTTCAGCTGTTCCTGTATTTGTCAATTATCAAAATCTTTCTCATTCTAACAAATTCCCCCTTTTTGATGATGACAATTATACATTTCGAACTCAGCAAATAAGACACACATCTTCCTTCTTTTTCCATGTTACTACTACAACTCCTTAACTTTGTCATACTTCAAAACAACGACACTTTAACAGTAAGATTCAAAAATCTATGTTACTTTAATTTTTAAACTCTTCTGTCATAGTCAAGGTAAGACACTTTAAACGAAAGAACTAGAGAGTATATTTTAAGTATCTTGGATCTTGACTTCAAATCTCATATTTTGAATTCTTGGATCCTCTATCCAATTACGGAGTCAAACACTACTAATAACTGAATTCAAATAATTGCAAATTCGATAAGGGGATTCGATTGAACCCCTTCATTTAGCTCTGTCACTATCTCTATTCCATTTTATGTGACACGTTTTCTTTTTCATACAGGGAATTGTCGAAGAATCTCTTGTTGACTCATTCAATTTTCCAGTATATTATCCCTCTACTAAAGAGATGACTAAAGCTGTGGAGAATAATGGATGTTTTAGCATTGAAAGAATGGAGCTTACAAGTCCGCAAATAAGAGCTGGTTTTGAAGAAATGTTCACCATACATTTTGGAAGTAAAATTGCAGATGAAATGTTTGAGAGGACTTTGGAAAAAATCGAAGATGAATATTGCAAGACTACAAGGCAGTTGTGTCTAGTTTTAAAATGTAAAATCAACTTGTAAAGCCTTCCATATATCTCTGAAGCATCAACGATCTATTTTGTGTCCATCGTCTATCAATTGTTTCAAATAGTTTTATTGAAATGTTTCATATTGCGTGTTTTATTTATGTTCTCTTCATCATTATCATCCTAAGAAATATAGTGACATGAAATAGTTAAAGCATATATCACATTTTAATGACCCTTCATGTCAATTCCTCTTTATTGTGTTCTTTTTGACGTTACGAGTTTTTATATAGCGATCCTGAGTCATTTATAACTTACTCGGACTAATAGTTCGTTCATTTAATTATTATACGAGTTTTTGTGTTCTGGAGCTTTTGAAACTTCTACGGTTGATTTCGGTTAAAACATCAGGTAGACGGAGGTGTTGTCTTTTTGATACATGAAATAGTTAAACTTGTACCACAGGGAGGCAAGTAAGTACCAATATACCAGGCACATCGCTCCGAAGGTTGTTGTCTCATTGATTTGACATAAATTTTTTCTTTTACTCTTGGGAGGACGGGACTTACATTGTCTCCCCTTGACAGGCCTAATATCCATCTCAAGTAAGATTTTCCACACGCAACATTGAGTTTTCCCTATATTTGTAAAACTCGTGTTCATCGCAATGTAAAATGTAATGAGTGATTGCGCATCATTTGCAGGGACAGTAGCATTACTGTAACTTTAGTCAGATGTTCATTGCACATAAGCTAAATTTGAATGATCATACTGAGGTAATGATTTTATAAGCTAAATTCTGCATTTCTTTGAACTAGTTAGTTATATAAAATTTAAAATTTTAAAAATTTCCCTCTTATTTGAATAAACATACTAATTCTTACTTAACAAAGATAAAGGAACCTAGGTTGAAACAATTGATGATCTCTAATTAGAAAGGCGAACAAATATAAATAGCTATGACAGTGAAATAATTTTTGTTTATACTACAGGAAGATATGTTGAAAATATCGTCACAGTTTTACTTTGCCACTGAATCATCTTTATATCATTTTGTGCATGTGGATATTGTTTGTTGTGGTGAAATGTTGAATGGAGATATGACGCTCAAAGACATTCAACTTAGATGAAAGTCACACCTTCCCAATTCTAGAAAGGGAAAGGCTAAATGGGAGTTGGAGGAGGCTATGACTCAGCTAGGATACATCAGAAGCGAGAAGCTTCAAACTCCACCCAATAAATAACAAGTGTGGCTACTAGAATCATGGCTTAAAAAAGTGAACTATCTATATCACAACAGACTTAAAGACTTATCAGTAGAAAATTTTTGTACTTGCATAATAATAGTCTCAGAGCTATTAGTACCTTAACTCTCTGCTTTATTATCGGCAAACAATCCATGCTTTTGACTTGTATTGTCTAGTTTCCAACGAAATATTATGCTATAGACTTCTATATTAGCAAATTTTTCAGCATGCATCTTATAATAAATGGGGTTTTCTGATTCTCACTAATTTGTATTCCTCTAAAGGGAGAAGGAAGTGAGACTATTTTACCTATCAGATTTTATTATAAGATTTAAGCATTTAATTAGTCTGAATAGGTCTTTAATCATTAAAATCTTGAACAAATTCTTAGAATCATTAATATGTATTCTTTTGTGGATAATATTCACTGCCACACTCATTATCACGCCTCGAGCTACCCCCGAGACGCGGACACGGAACCTAGGACCACAAGTGATCCCAAGTTAATCCTGCTGGCATGATCATCAGCATACTAAAGAATATAAACTGTTGCGGAAGCTAAATCATACTTAAATGAAAAGATGGAGAATACTCATACGCTAAATCTGAGATATATGGAAAATGATGAGTTTAATACAAAGAAAATATCAACTCAACGCTAAGCTGAAACTAATTATGTCTGGAATAAGCCTCTAAACTGGACTAGAAATACTGAGACAAGCCCCAGCTAAATCTAGCAAAAACTGAAACTAAATGACTGAAGACTGAAATTAAACTCATGATTGTTGTTCTCGGAGAATGAGGACTCACCACTGAATCTGCTGAACTGGAGATCAGAAATCGATCTATGCGTGATCTGGATGCTAAGAACCTGAACCTACATCACGAGAAGATGTAGCGCACGTATGTGTCAGTACTTGAAGGTATTGAGCATGTAGGATAGAGTAAAGCTGAAATAAATATAACTGAACAAGCACAAAAGCAAGTATAATAATCTGAACATGATATACTGAATACTGAGCTAACTGGATGCAATGAACAATTTATAACATGCTGAAACTGAATACTGAATATACTGATAAATGGTCAATGTAGAGAGTCTGACTGAACTGTGGGAGCTACTAATAACCGATAATAAAACTACATGAGCTAAATGTGGAGTCCGATGTATACGCCCCATCGAAAGGACCTAATATACCCTGCCAAAGGTATAAAGGCATGCTGGCGTGATCACTAAACTGATTGCCCACAGAGGGGACTTAATACCTACTTGGCTAGTAGTTCTGGGACTATTTGGGTACGCTGAACCCTAGTCCAACTCGGTATTGTGCTACTCCCAATGAATTTTGTAGTTAACTGATTATGACTGAGTTTCTGTAAATACTGGATAGCTCAAAACTGAACATGCAAACTGAGAATGCAACAATTAATCTGGTAATTATGCATTTATAACTGAGGCATGTATATCTGAAGTAACTGAAATATCTGACCTAGCATGTGTAATTCAAGAACTAAAAAAATACATAGCTAGGGTTCTGAAATTCATGCGATAATCTAAGTAATAACATGATAATATGATTTAGAACGTATACTTTAACTAAATCATGAAGTTCTGTTGTAATTCTAGGAACCCTAGGTTTAATCATGATAAGAGAATCAAGAACTGACTGAAAACTAGGGACCCAATGGGTGAAAGCAACCCACTAGTGAAATCCCACATACCTGGTGATGAAATTCACGGAAAAATACTTAGGTTTCGGGGTTGAAACTGCTGGAAACTTGATGCGTTCTTGAACTAGGGTTTTTGAGTTTTTTCTCCTTTCTTGCTTCTAATTTTCTAATTTTTGATTCATGATTTTGACTTAGGTAAGTTCTTGTTATGTTTCTAGGCTTAAAATGACTAAAATTTGATGATTTAGGGTCAAAACGAGGTATCTTAAGGTTTAAACAAAGTAGGAAAAGACCAAAATACCCCTGGGTAAGTTGCTGTCGGACCAAACGACGACCAGAACTGACGGTCCGTCGTTCCATCGATAGTCCGTAGGTTGGACCTGTTCGACAGGCCTTTACTAAAACGGGCATAACTCTTTGCTCGAAGGTCTGAATTTAGCAAGGTTGGTGGCTATGGAAAGATACTTCAATTATATATCTGATGATATGTCATGGTACACCTAATTCATTTTGTGCTAAGAGTTATGATCATTTGAATTTGACCCTACTGCATTTCCCCTTAACTGACTACTAGTTCCCACCTACGGTCAGACCTACAGACCGTGGGTACACCTACGGACCGTGCTGGTCATCCGTGGCTCTTGTCAGAGAGTGGGTGAATGGGGTGTCGATCGACGGTCACGGACTACGGACCGTAGTCTGACCTACGGATCGTAGGTCTGTCAGTCGACCAAGGCTTAACCAATTTTCCTGGGCTGAGATTTTTGGGAGTTTCTGACCCCATCGACGGATGTGCAGGATGTACCGTGGGTCAGGCTACGGTCCTTCGATGCCACCATTGGTTGCACCTTCAGATTTTTCTGAAAAGCTGGTTTTTGGTCTGTTTTGGATACGGGGTGTTACACTCATCAACCACGACCATTAACCACTTCTTTCATCATAACTACGCGAAGCATCTTCTTGAAATTTTACTCTGAATATGAAATATATATTTTATGAACTTAAGACTTCGTACATATCTTGATATTACATAATTATTTGATTTTCCTTTTGTAGAATGCAAGCTATTGATTGCATTTCACCAAATAACATCTAACACTCAGATTGTCTCTTCAATATTGATTTGTCTCCTATATTTTTAAATTTCATACTCATCACCATGTAAAATGAAATGACCGATTTCACAACATCTTGTAACACTTAATGAAAGTTTGAATCTGAGTGGTTTAGACCTTAGGTCATCAAGTGCATTTGTTATAATTAAGATTTAAACATTTAATTAATCATTAAGATGTCGAACAAAGTCTTAATATCTTGTGCAGATAATTTACCACTCTATCCACAATCACTAACCATCACCATTATCGTTTACAATCACCTAACACCTTTGTTATCATGACCACCATTGACAACCACACTTTATACAAGCTCATTCGAAGGCAAATATCATTACACATTCTATCATATAGAATACTTACTGAAGTCGATGTTTGGTTAAAACTTATATTATACTTATTGTTTTGAACTTCTATTATATGTTTTGATAAATATACAATTTAAGTTCAAAAATGATCGTGAGATAGATTTGCTTCGTCTAGCTTCATATTAACTATCCTCTAGGAAAAGGGCTTGTAACATTATACTTGTGGTAATTAGGAATATTGGTGGGGTTACAATGGTGCTTTATAAATTGTAACATTATACTTGGGGTGATTAGGAATACGGGGTGGGGTTATAATAGTGCTTTATAACTTGTAACATTATACTTGTGGTGATTTGCTTTTCAAAAAAAAGAAAAGGAAAAGGAGATTACGAGATGTAGAATCATGATAAAAGTTCATGTAGCCAACCAACTGCACTAACAAAATTCCTCTCTAAATGAACTATCTACATGCTTTATTTTCCTATATAGTAATATTAACATATATACCATATTTCCTTTTGAGCAAAAAGTTTAACTCTCCAAAACTTAAAAGTCTATATAATCTTAAAGAACAGTTCTTCAAACAAAAGAAATCATTTAATTTCCATATCACCCACTAAAAAAGAAAAGAAATTACATTGATCTGAAATCATATAGTAGCTTTAAGATTGCTTACTATTGATGTGCATATTCCCAATTTATTTATGAAAATAACATACTCATTTCTGAAGCTAAGGAAAAATCTTATAAAGTCAACAAAACATTTTAATTTCTCGTTGCTTGTGATGATTGATATGTTGCTGTCATTTGAGCCAAGATGCTAGCATATTGTACGACAGTGTGTTGTGAAGTGTATTGTTCAGAGAGGCCAAACTTTGAAAATTTTGGTTCAGTGTGCACAAAATGACATGGTAATGATTTTTTCCCAAGAGATTCCTTCAGTATCTCGAAGAATTCACTCATAATCAGATGTGATGTTTTCCATGAGGAAATCGGAAGATACTCCATCTACAAAAGAAACAAACATCTTATGAGGCAAGCATTCTCATAATAGTAATTATTTTTTTAATTAGGTAAAGTACAATAATTGAACAGGTCTCCATGAAGTGTAAAAAACATAATATTTTACAACGTTACTATATTTTTTTAAAAAAAGAAAAGGTTTAACCACATAAAAAGCATCAATTGAGAATAAATCTCTAAAAGTATTTGCATACCTTCATAACTATTCCTTTCAAGTTCTCTAAATTTATTGGAACAACTTTGCCTACTCGCACCCGGAAGTCACCAAGTCGATACTGAAACCCCTATATCATACAAACATTATAATGAGTATTTATAAGGAAAAGATTTTTAATCTGCTGGTGTTATATAAGTATATCATCCTCAATACGAACAATAATTTGCAGATCTCAATATAATACAAACCTCACAATTAACTGCAAGCTTCATTCTATAAGATTGTAAGTTCTCCATTATCGTCTGCATTGATGATTCTGCTTCCACAATCAGTCGTTTCCTACTAAGTGCCATGTAAAACTTGTTGGGTTGTTCTTGAAGTGAAACCCCTAAAAAATTTTGGGGAATTTCTGATTCATTTGCTTGTTCTAGTAAAAGAAAAAAAATCAATCAACAGTCAAATATCGTATATGGCTACAAAAGTACTCTTAAAAATGACATGATGTGTAAATTAGAAATGCGAGATATATAGATTATCGATCTTACATTTAGATCTATTCTTGATCCAAAAAATTTTAGTACTTCTTCACTTTTTTATACATTATCTTACAAAGGAGAAAAACTTCCCAAGTTCAATCTTTAAAATGCATCGAGAGGAGAAAAAAAAAGGAGATCATCTCTTTACATTGCGTTTACAGACATGATTTATTAAGTAATGATGAAATACCTTTGAGTATGGGCTTATAGAAGCAAAAAGTATTTTTCCATCCTCCTTCTTTAACACCATTAATTCTCTCAACACAGTTAGATACTTCTATCAGTATTTGACGATTGATTGTTGTACCTGCATTTGGTTGCCAACACAAAACCCTAACAACAAACAAAGTAACAAACTGTAAACTTAAGCATACACACCAAAATCATTCAAAATGTTATGTTTCTAGTGAATTCAAAATCGTTACCATTTGATTGGCATGTTGTTGATTGCAAGTATAGTTTTTTTTTTCCTCTTAACAAAAAATTGGTTCAAAAAGAAGAAAAGTTGCTAATACAAGGAAAGATAAGAGAATGAATCTTAATGTCTTTATGTTATAGTTTGAAAGTGTGTGAAAGCATAAAACTGTATTTATAGTGGACAAGTACCTTGAACAAAAATCAAGTCTTATTTTACTTTTGTTACTAAAATTTCAACAAAATTACCTTTTATGGTCAAACTTGTTAGATAATCAAAATAGTATTTCTTTTTCCTTCTAATATATTGTGGAATTAATAATTTTTCCTAATTAGCATCCAAGATAGAAAGAGAAAATAAAAAATATTCATCCTAAAATGTAGGTCAAGATTATATTTGTCTGAAATGTATCTAGTCAATATATTTATTTCTAATTAATCTGCCTTTTTATGCTTTGAAGGATGAAAAAATATTCAAAAATTTCATGAACGAATATGAATTATTTTTATTAAAATAAAGTATGTACTATATTTGTTTCATTTTATATGATACAACATTTCTTTTGTATTTATTAAGTAATTCAAATAGTGTTCTCATTCCTTGTGGAATCAATAGTTTTTCTTAATCTTCCTAAAGACAGAAATAGAAAAATAATAGACATTTGTCCTTAAATGTAATTCTTAATAAAAAAAATCCTAGAATGGTACTATCTAGTTTACATATTTATTTTTATTAATTAATAAACCAATTTTTAAAAAAAATGTTTTGAAGGATCAAACAAATCGAAACACTCATACACCGAATATGAATTGTTTATAGTAGAATATATTATATACTATCTTTATTTCATCCTATATAATACAATTCAATATTGGAAGTCAAATAATTTTTATCAAAAGTTCTTATCTACCTTGCATGCTTTTAATTATAAATTTCTGACTTAAGTTTAAAAAAAAACTTTAAAATGATTTTATTTTAATAAAAAAAATGTTACACGTAAAATTTGTAAGCAATGTCAACTATAAGAATTTGCATAGTAGCCAAGATATTAAATAGTTTTCCCACATTATCTATCGCATTTGGAATATTACACTATTTTATTGTAATGAAAAGAATTTACTTGTGTAATTATCTTTTTATAAGTTTTGTCTTAATCCTGACCAGTGAAAGATCGACCAGGCAGGATGAAGTGCAGATCAACTAATGTATGATCATTCAGCTTCAAAATCATACAAAGTGACTGTTTGAATTAGCTTACTTAAAATTAACAATATGTAAATTTAACTGTAAAAAATAATTTTCTAAATAAACTGTTGCAAGTTTGGATAGAGGTGATGAAATTGATAATAAAAAGTTGATGTGTTTGGCAAAAAATATTATTAAGTTGTGCTACTATTAAAATGATTGAAAGACACTAAATAGTGTCAAAAAATTATATACTAAAACTAATTCTCTATACAAAAGAACTAATGGCATATACCAATTAAAGAAATTTGGTGAAGATATATGTATTGTAATACCAAAGACAATAAATTGTTGAACTGTTTTTGTTGTGGAAAAATGAAAAAATGCAGTAGACCTCAATTTCATGTTCGATAGCAATTTAGATGTTCTACGTTCATTGTTTGGACTTATATATTGATGAATGTTGTTTTATTATCAAGAACTTATTGGAAAGTGATGAACTACAAAGAGAATTCATCTTTTGTTATATTGAATATAGTTGCATTTGTTGTTAAAGGTAGATTAGAGGAAAGGGCATGTATATGACTAGAACTCATCAATGCTATCGTTGCAAATACAAGCAAAAGAACCTCAATTAAAATGTTAAACTAGGGGTGTCAAGATAAAGCTCAATCCATTCAATCCACCGAATTCATTCAAGTTTGGACGGATCAAAATTTATCCATCTATTAGCTCAATTTTATTTCACCAACTCATTTCAGCTCATAAGAAATTGAATTGATATGTAGCTCAGATTTTTCATGAGTAATCTTATCAAAATATATTTTAAAATGACATTTATTTATTTAATATATTATATATAGTCATAATAAAGAAAAGTAATAATTTTGTTAAGAACTAAAAACATAAAAAAACAAAATAAAGGAATTAAATCTTAGTGAGAATTGAGCGGGGGACGAGTTATTATCATCCACATTCTATCACATTTTAGTCAATCTATTTCAATTCAAATAGCCTTTAAACGATCAATAATTCACCCATTTATAAACTTGTCTTAATTACACTTGTCTTATATCTTCAGTTGTGTGTGTGTGTATATTTATATATACACACACTATAATTACCTATACTTTCAAAATATTAACTATCTTACCACTCATTAAGAGCTTCCTACCATATATTGAGAAATTTACACTTAGATACGTGTCTTTTTGCTACTAGATACATAAAAATAGGAAGAGAGTTGAGCGATATTTTGTTATATATGTATCTCACGTACATGTGAATCACACTAGATACATGTATATGTATGAATTTGTTGCAATTTGCATGTATTTAGTATCCATAGGAGAGTAGTGAGTGAGATGACATAGAGGGAAGTGAGATGCGAGTGAAATTTGTTATGTATCTCAAATATATGTGAATCCACTACATGTATCCTTAGATACATATATATCTAAGGTCAAATCTATCGGTGGCCCCTTAAAGTTGGCACTAAATTTCATATAGACGCTTCAACTGTGTTATGTTAATTTTAGACACCTCATGTAAGGTTCCGTTATATTTTTTTGATAGTATTTTAACTAAAAGTAAAAAGGTGAAGGAGTGTGTTTACACTCGTCGATGACGTGACAATCGACGAATTAAATGACTACATGTGTTATTTTAAGTTAAAAACTATTTTAAAATCAATTTAGTAAATAAAATAAAAAAATTATTCTAAAAAAATCAATTTAACCCCCCCTCCCCCGTGGTAGTTGTCTTCTCTACTATACCCAACAATTTTCTTAATTTGCTCTTTAAAAATATTTTAGATTGTTTTTTTCTTTCTATCGTAGTGTTGTTTTGAGAGAAAAAGAGAGGAGGGGGAGGGAGACAAGGAGAGAAAGAAAAATTATAAATATGAGTGTTCATATCCATTTTTTGCGGCGAAAAAGGTAAAATCGGAAATTGTCTTTTTTCACACACTCTATATCTCTTTGTGCTTTTTTCTTTTATTTTACTATTTTTCTTTCTTTTTAGTGTTATTTTTTGGGTAGAGAATAAGGTGAGATCAAATATGAAATATGGGTGTTGATATCCATTTATCCGGCAAAAAAGGTAGAGGGAGGTGATGGTAAATTTAGAAATGTAACACAATGAAGAAGAAAAAAATGACTTAAAAACGAATTTAAATAAAGAAAATTGACCTCCATTGAAGGAGTTTAAGATTGAAAAAATGGTGGAAGGTGGTGACTTCAAAAATTGGAGATGAAGAAGAGAAAATAAAATACAAAATTGGCTAAATTAAGTCTTTCACGCGCTATTGTTAAGTATATCGCACTCACTTGACATGTCAGCAAAAAGCATCAAAATGACACAATAAAACCCTACATAAGCTATCTAAAATAAACATCGCATATATATATATTAAGTATGTTTCCACTCATTAAGAGATTCCTACCATATATTGAGAAATATACGCTTAGATACGTGTCTTTTTGTTACTAGATACATTAAAATAGGGAGAGAGGTGAGCGATATTTTTTTATGTATCTCAGATACATGTGAATTACACTAGATACATGTATATGTATGAATTTGTTGCAATTTGCATGTATTTAGTATCCATAGGAGGGTAGTGAGTGAGATGAGAGTGAAATTTGTTATGTATCCCAAATATATGTGAATCCACTACATGTATCCTTAGATACATATATCTAAGGCCAAACTCATTGGTGACCCCTTAAAGTAGGCAACAAATTTCACATGGACACTTCAAGTCTTCAACTGTGTTATGTTCATTTTAGACACCTCATATAGGATCCCATTATATTCGTTTGATAGTTTTTTACAATGAGTAAAAAGGTGAAGGAGAGTGTAATACACTTGTCGATGACGTGGCAAACAACAAATTATATGATTACATATGTTATTTTAAGTTAAAAACTATTTTAAAATCAATTTAGTAAATAAAATAAAAATATTATTCTAAAAAAAATCAATACCCACCCCCACCCCCCCGGTAGTTGTCTTCTCTACTATACCGAACAATTTTCTTAATTTGCTCTTTAAAAATGTTTTAATTTTTTTTTTTCTATCTTAGTGTTGTTTTGAGAGAAAAAGAGAGGAGGGGGAGGGAGACAAGGAGAGATAGAAAATTATCAAATATGAGTGTTTATATTCATTTTTTTCGGCGGAAAAGGTGAAATCGGAAATCGTCTTTTTTCACACACTCTATATCTCTTTGTGCTTTTTTTTTTTATTTACTATTTTTTTTTCTTTTTAGTGTTGTTTTTTGGGAAGAGAATAAGGAGAGATCAAATATGAAATATGGGTGTTGATATCCATTTATCTGGCAAAAAAGGTAGAGGGAGGTGATGGTAAATTTAGAAATGTAATACAATGAAGAAGAAAAAAATGACTTAAAAACGGATTTAAATAAAGAAAATTGACCTCCATTGAAGGAGTTTAAGATTGAAAAAATGGTGGAAGGTGGTGACTTGAAAATTGGAGATGAAGAAGAGAAAATAAAATTAAAAATTGGCTAAATTAAGTCTTTCACGCGCTATTGTTAAGTATATCGCACTCACTTTGACATGTCAGCAAAAAGTATCAAAATGACACAACGGAACCCTACATGAGGTGTCTAAAATAAACATCGCTCAGTTAAAGTGTCTAAGTGAAATTTGATGCTTCACTTATATATATATATATATATATATATATATATATATATATATATATATACTATAATTACCTATACTTTCAAAATATTAAGTATCTTACCACTCATTAAGAGCTTCCTACCATATATTGAGAAATATACACTTAGATATTTGTCTTTTTGCTACTAAATACATTAAAATAGGAAGAGAGGTGAGCGATATTTTGTTATGTATCTCAGATACATGTGAATCACACTAGATACATGTATATATGAGAAAAGACATAAAGTGACACCTGAAGTTGTCCCGAATTTTCAAAAAGACACCTAAATTATGCAAGTGTCCTATTACCGCCCTATACAATCCTGGACTGATATTATTATATCATTTTTTGTCCACATGGCATGGAGAGTGTATGCACTCTCTTAAAGAGCGTGAACAAACTAAAAAAACGAATATAATTTTATTTTTACATGAATTTTGCTATAAAATATATTTTTTTAATTTTTTTGTTATTTTAACCTTTTCTCCTTATTATTTTTTTCTTTTTCTTTCTTCCTTCTTCTTCAAAAATTCACTATCATCTTCATTAACTTATCACTTTCAATGACACTTTTTACCACAACTCCACCTCTCTTTTATTCTACTATTAGTTTAACTCTCTTCAATTTTAAAATTGTAAAATTAACATCCCACACACATTTAAGAGGATAAATATCAAGTTGTAATCATACTCTTTAAAAATAAACTACTTATAGCATATTATTATCATCTTATAGCACATTAATTAATAATATATTAATTAAAAAAAATATTTAAAAATAAACTATTTATAGCAAATTATTATCAAGTTATAGCATATTAACTAATAATATATTAATAAAAAAATTATTTTATTATTTAACTAATAATTAGTATGTTTAATAATTAGTTTCATTTATTCACTTACCTTATATCAACAAAACCTTTTAAATTATTACTGATTAATCAATTACCTTTTAAAGTTTTTAATATAAATAATAAATTATTAAATATTAATCAATTACCTTTTAATGTTTTTAATATAAATAATAAATTATTATTTATTAAATATTAATTAAACTTCATATTATATAGTTACCTTTTAAAAAATAAAATCTAAAAATTAGGGATTTGATTTTAATTAATTTCATATTATATGGTTACCCAATAACTATCCACCCCATATCAACCAATACTCTTTTATCTTCCCCCAATACACTCAACATCTCCCCTGTTTACACGCTTCTCTTTCTACCATATTAATTTTGCAAGCCTTTTTTCACGTTTCTCTCTCTATTAATCAATTAAAGGCAGCACACGTTTCTCTCTCTATTAATTATTTAAAGACAGCACGCCTAATTTCTCTGTCATATTAAATCTGAGCATACATATTCGCACGCTTAATGTCATCTTCACGTAGAAACCCTTTCAAGCTTTAAAATTATTTCCCAAAATCAGATTAAGCTTAAAATCCTTATTCAACTACATCTCTATCAATCTTCCACAAAATTAGGTTTTTTATTTTTCGACCATCAAATTTGCAATATTGCATGATTTTCGGAAAAAATCGTGTTGTATAGATCATCAAACAGGTTTATTTCTTAAAGTTTTTATTTTTTCTCTGATTCTTTTGTCAAATTATTTAATTTTTATATGTTTTTGCTTGATTTTAGGAGAAATTTACGTTGTATAGATAATGCAGGTTTCTTCAAGTTTTATATTTGTTTATGTCAAATTCTTTAATATTTATTTGTCTATAAATTTTTAGGATCTGGGTTGTTGAATACAATGTCTTAAACCAAATACCATAAGGAGATTCACAAGAGGTACAAACTATACCGGTAACTTCATGGTTGAAATACCATCTTTTGATCTATGTATAACTCAAATTCAATCGCGAATCTCAGGCTATACAGCTGCGATGGAATTAGAGAAGAAGTCGAATGATGAACTAGTAAGGTCTAGTCCTTCTAAAAGGAAAGTAGTGTCAACGGTGAAAGCAATCGGATAAAAATGTTACAAGAGGAGAAAAGTAAAATATTATGTCCCGGACATGATTGGAGAACCGGTTGTTAATGAAGAACAAGACGAAGTGAGTGAAGAATCACATAGTTCATCAATTTCTTCTTCTTCTTCGTCTTCTTGGTGTGTGAAACCAAGAGATGATTTTGATTTGTCACAAAAATCCAGCAGTAGAGATCTTGTAACACTCATGTTTGCATGTTGTATAAAATATATTTAACTATATATATCATAATATATTAACTGTTGTATTTAATGGTTGTATGCTTAAATGAATATTTGCACTTTATTAAATGTGTATGATTTTTGTATAAATTTTGATTGCAATATGCAAAAATATATGAACATTGTATGAAAAATGTATAAATATTGTATAAATTATGAATGTCATATTGAACTTTGATATATGTAAGAGAAACAAATGGTATATATATGAACATTGTATGAATACTATATGAACATTTTATGAATGGCAGTAAAGTTCAATGTATATATATAATGTATAAACATTGTATGAATTATGAATCCCATATTGAACTTGGATATATGTAACAGAAATAAATGGTACATATATGAACATTGTATGAATACTGTATGAACATTGTATGAATACTATATGAATATTTTATGAATGACAGTATAGTTCAATGTATATTTATAATGTATAAACATTGTATGAATTATGAATGTCATATTGAACTTTGACATATGTAACAGAAACAAATGACATATATATGACAATTTTTTACGAAACCAAACTTTATAAATGTCAATGATAACAATTGCACTCAATAAAACAAAACGTGTTTTTAACATTCAAAACAACACAAAAACAAATGTAACATTACGAAATCATCGTTTTTGCACAGGATAATTTGAACATGTCTTTCTATTGTGTCCAACTTGACGGCATCTACTGCAAGGCATTTTTGTCCTTTTGAATTTCACGTCAACAAACCCCTTCCATCTTTCAAGTTTTGGTCTACCCGCTGTACAAAATTAATACAAAACATATATTCTAATTTCATTAGAAACATATACTGTAATTTTGAAAAAAAATAAATGGACTTTCATACACAAATGATACGCATTTCGTAAAATCTTCATACACTATTTTAAAAAAATTCAGACTTCAACGTTACACAAATTTATAATCAGTTCATATAATTCATACACACTTCATACACAATTAATATATCATTCACTGTCCTATACAATACTCCAATTAAACAAACACAATACATTTTCAATACAAAATTAATATAAAAACATATATTATAATTTAAATAGAAACATATATTGTACGCCAAAATTTATCAGGTTATTAAAAAAAAAGAAGTGAAATATGCAGCTATGAAAATATTCTTGAATTTTTAGAAAAAATGACTTATACATTGAAAGCAATCTGAAAATAATCGTGAAATTTTGGAAAGAAGACTACTTGTAACGTTGATCCAAATATGTTTGAAAATGACAATCTGAAAGTATTCTAAAAATCCGAAAATATTTGTTATTATCTGGTTGAGTTTTTTAAGGAATTAATTCAAAAAAATAATATTATTTTAACTAACTAGAGATATTTAAGGCAATGATGATAATTTGAAAATGTTTTATATCCCTAAAAACGTGCTAATCATATATTTAACTTTAATTAAACTCCCTAAAAAGTGCAACTATTCATATTAAAAAATGTGCTACCTGCATTAAATGTAGCAATTTAATAAAGAAACAAAAGTTTCATAATTTGTGTTGTCAGTGTGTTAATTATTAACATTAATTATTCATTATTACTTTATCCCCTTAATTTTTAATTAATTGTTAATAACAACTCTTTTTAATAAATTATAATTAACAATATAATTATTAATAAAATGCTATAGAGTGAGATATTAAATGCTACACAATGAAATTGAAACTCTAATGCCATAATTTGATAATATTACTGTATAAAATGCTATATACAAAATTAACTCTTTAAAATTATAACTAGATATTTTATTACATTTCGAACAATTTGATAAACCCATTAGATTTCAAGAAGATTAGTATGCATTATTTAGTTTTTTATCCAAATTTCAATTAAACTTTTTCAATTTTGGGAGAATTCTTATACTTTCAAAATTATCATTTCTAGTTTTGAATTTATATGGAAATGAAATAAATTAAACAATGATACCTTCAAAAAATTTATCTTTCTTAGAAAAATAATTAGTTTTGTTATCAATAACTCAACAAAGTCGAGAAAAATAGTATAATTTTGGAAAGTAAGGAATTTGACCGAATATGAAGAAGAAAGAGAAAGAAAATGGAGGGTCTCAACTTGATGGGGGGGGGGGGTTAGGTGACGGTGAGAGGTGAAAAAAAAAGAAAGAAAGAAAGAAAGAAATGGAGGGAGCTTGAATATAGGGGTGGAAGATGAATTAAAAATTGAAATAAAATTAAAATCAAAGTAATAAAATTAAAATAATTCAAAAAGTAAAAGAGAGAAATAAAGAAAAACTTAAAATGAAAAAAAAAATATTTTAAATTAAATTAACACGTGTCACACAATGATTGGTGTGTGATAACACTTGCCACTAAAATCTGAAATTGATCGAAAAATAATGTAATAATATATGTTCGGAATTGTTTGGGGGGTAATAGGATGTCTGCATAGTTAATATGTCTTTTTAAAAATTCGGGACAACTTCAGGTGTCACTTTATGTCTTTTATCTCTCTCTCTCTATCTATCTATCTATATCTATCTATCTAACTATATATATATATATATATATATATATATATATACTATAATTACCTATACTTTCAAAATATTAAGTATCTTACCACTCATTAAGAGCTTTCTATCATATATTGAGAAATATACACTTAGACATGTGTCTTTTTGCTACTAGATGCATTAAAATAGGAAGAGAGGTGAGCGATATTTTGTTATGGATCTCAGAGACATGTGAATCACACTAGATACATGTATATGTATAAATTTGTTGCAATTTGCATGTATTTGGTATCCATAGGAGAGTAGTGAGTGAGATGAGAGTGAATTTTTTTATGTATCCCAAATATATGTTAATCCACTACATCTATCCTTAGATACATATATCTAAGGCCAAATCAGTTGGTGGCTCCTTAAAGTTGGCACCACATTTCACATAGACAATTCAACTCTTCAACTGTGTTATGTTCATTTTAGATACCTCATGTAGGGTCCCGTTATATTCTTTTGACAATTTTTGTACAATAAGTAAAAAGGTGAAGGAGAGTGAAATATACTAGTCGATGACGTGGCAAGCGACGAATAAATGATTACATGTGTTATTTTAAGTTAAAAAATATTTTAAAATCAATTTAGTAAATAAAATAAAAAAATTATTCTAAAAAAAAAATCAGTTTACCCCCGCCCCCTCCCCTCCCCCTCCCCCTCCCCCATGGTAGTTGTCTTCTCTACTATACCCAACAATTTTCTTAGTGCTCTTTAAAAATGTTTTAGATACTTTTTTTCTTTCTATCTTAGTGTTGTTTTGAGAGAAAAAAGAGAGGAGGGGGAGGGAGACAAGGAGAAAATGAAAAATAATCAAATATGAGTGATCATATCCATTTTTTCCGGCGAAAAAGGTGAAATCGGAAATCGTCTTTTTTCATATACTCTATATCTCTTTTGTGCTTTTTTCTTTTATTTTATTATTTTTCTTTCTTTTTAGTGTTGTTTTGTGGGAAGAGAATAAGGCGAGATCAAATATGAAATATGGGTGTTCATATCCATTTATCCGGCAAAAAAGTAGAGGTAGGTGATGGTAAATTTAGAAAAGTAATACAATGAATAAGAAAAAAAATACTCAAAAACGGATTTGAATAAAGAAAATTAAAGAAAATTGACCTCCATTGAAGGTGTTTAAGCTTGAAAAAATGGTGGAAGGTGGTAACTTGAAAATTGGAGAAGAAGAAGAGAAAATTAAATAAAAAATTGGCTAAATTAAGCCTTACACGCGCTATTGTTGAGTGTATCGCACTCACTTTGATATGTCGGCAAAAGTATCAAAATGACACAACGGAACCTACATGAGGTGTCTAAAATAAACATCGCTCAGTTAAAGTTTATAAGTGAAATTTGATGCTTCACTGATATATATATATATATATATATATATATATATATATAATTATCTATACATATATATATATATATATATATATATTATCTATACTTCAAAAAATTAAGTATCTTACCACTCATTAAGAGCTTCCTATCATATATTAAGAAATATACACTTAGATACATGTCTTGCTACTAGATACATTAAAATAGGAAGAGAGATGAGCTATATTTTGTTATGTATCTTAGATACATGTGAATATGACTAGATACATGCATATGTATGAATTTGTTGCAATTTGCATGTATTTGGTATCCATAGAAGAGTAGTGAGTGTGATGAGAGTGAGGGAAGTGAGATGCGAGTGAAATTGTTGTGTATCTCAAATATATGTGAATCCACTACATGTATCCTTAGATACATATATCTAATGTATCTAGACAAATCAAAATCTGATAAAATGTGTAATAGTGCAAATTAGAGCATAACTAAGTAATTAACTCTTACACTAATGAGATTTATGTAAGTTTCCTTTTTATAATTTATTTGAGAAAGATTAAAATTTGAGTCAATTTAATTGGACATTTTAGGGATATTTGGAGTCTGAGAAATGGATGAATGATAATTCTATATAGAGCCGTTAAAATAGGCTTAGTCCATGGGGCGAGGTCGACCCAATCCAACATGTTATTAGGGCAAGGTTGGGATATGATTTTTCAAGCTCATTTAAAACTAGGGCTTATAAGCCCAATCCATAGAAGCCTTTGAGGCTTGATCGGAGTTGGGCTGGAGTCGGCCCATTAGCTATGACTATTTATTTAGGGAAAATTGTATATAATGACAAACTAATAAATCAAATTAAATGCTATAATCACATTTTAATATAATTATAGCATGTAGCAAACTGTTTGTCATTCACCTTTCTCCCTCAAACACTCGCTTGCCATTCTCCCTCTCTCGCTCCATCTCTCGGTCGCTCCCTCTCACTTTTATACAATACACGTGTATAAAATGTGTTTTTGTTTGTATAAAGCGATAAAAAATTGTACATATACATATACTTTCGTTCCCCTCTCTCCTCTCTCCCAAATCTCGCTTGCCATTCTCCCAGATCTCATTTGCCACCCTCGCCTCTAGCGCTTATATAAACAGAAACAAAATGTAGAAATTGTGTTTCTGTTCGTATAAAGCGAGAGAAAATTGTATATACACTTGCAAATATATATATCATCGTCCTATACACTTATAATTATACAATACAAATATTTTCCTCCTCAATTTTCTTTTGTCTTTCTCTCTTTCTCGTTTTATACATACATAAATTATACAATTGATTTATATACAACTGCTTTCTTTTGTATATGTATAGCGAATTATACAATTGGTTTCTTTGTATATGTATAGCGAATTATACATATTTATGTTTGTTATGGAGTGCAATTATGCAAACTTTGCTATAACATACAAATATAAATTTTGTATTTGCTATATGTGAAAGTTTCTCATTTATTTAAGGGTAACTTACAATAATCTTGTCAGTATATGCGCTAATTACATAAATGCACATTATGTTGTAATATTATGAATATTATCAGATTTTAGTATGTTTAGATAATACATGTATCTCAGGATACATGTGCACAAAATTAGGTTAATTTGTTCTAGATACACTCTACCTAAGTGGATTCGCATATGTCTAGGATATATAGACAAATCATGCGCCCTTGTCTCCCTCTCATCTCATTCGTCACTCTCTTATCTCGCTCGCGTATCTGAATGCATCACACAAGATACATGTATCTCGCATATCTAGTATGTAAAATACATGCTAATTACACTAGATTTTTTGCTAGTGCTATTGAAACATCACCATTGTTTACCATATATGATTTGAATATCTTCTCATCGATATTATAGAATTTTAAGTTTGAAAAGAAAAAAAAAAAGGACTAGCCCACCTCAACCCTCGGCTCTTCTAGGGTTGGGTTGGGTTGAGGATTTTTTAGGTCCTTCCAAATGAAGGATTGACCTGCCCTAGCACTTCAAATTTCTTGGCCCGCGAGGCATGGATCAAGCAAGACTTGGGCCAACCCTTTTTGACAACTCTAATTTAGTATTAATGAGTTAATATCTCAAAAGGTCACTCAACTTTGAAAATTTATCTAGCAAAGTCATTGAACTTTATTTTGTTTCTATAAAAACACTTAACTTAGACTTTTATATCAATAAAATCATTTAACTAAATTTATCACTAAAAACACATTTGATATAGTAAAAAAAAATTATTTTTTATGTCATATAAATATGAACCCTATAAATGAATAAAAATTAAATTGTTAATAAACTTTTACTAACAAACTTAATTAATGAAATACATACTTTTATAATATTAAAGTATGTAAGCATTATGAATTTATTATTATTATTATTTAAAAAAAAATATTTACACAAAATTGACTAGTTAAAGCAAAAAATTAAGTTTAAAAATCAACGTTGTAAGAAAAGATCAAGATTAATAGAGCCAAAATAATTTTAAGCTTCAATGAAGAAGTACAATAATATATAACATTATTATTTTTTATTTTTTATTTTTGAAAAAAAAATTACAAAACAAATAAGATAAATTTTATTAGAGCACTGTTGTTTAATTTCGCATTGTTAAAGAAAAGCTATCAGTTATAATATATTTAGAGGTCACAATTTTAAATATTATTTTAGTACTCTTATTCTCTAATGAGTCCTAATTAGATTTGTAAATACAAATTTCATCGATAATTTGTTTGTGCTAATCCTCAAAAACAAATACACTAGTGGACCAATAAATAGAACTCCTAATTATTTCTTTTTATTTAGTAATTAGTATATTAAGACAAAGAGTATTTGTTTCACTAAAGAAGTTTCCCTATAAAAAAATAAACTATTTTCTTAATTTTATTTATTTGTAAGGTCTATTTTATATGAACGGAAAAAATTAATGATAAATTTTGTTTAGTGATTTAACTAACACAAATGTCTAAGTTGAGTTATTTTATTGATATAAAAATCTAAGTTTGAGTAATTTTTTTGATACAAAACAAATTTTAATGACTTTACTAGATTAATTTCTAAAGTTGAGTGATTTTATTGATATAAAAATCTGAGTTGAGTAATTTTTTTAATACAAAAATAAACTTTAATGACTTTGCTAGATTAATACTTAAAGTTAAGTCATCTTTTAAGATATTAACTCTAGTATTAATTCAAATTTTTAAGAAGCATGGTTAAAATTGTCAATTTTGAAACTTGTTTAACCCCCTTGATCATTTTTGACTCTGTTGTTTGAACTATTTCAGGGTTTTATGCTATCTATCTTCTTCTTGTGCACGATCGAAATGCTTGTCCGATTTGATTTCCGTTCTCTCTTCTTCCCTAAACTCCCTTTCCGTTTTCTCCGCTTCTTCTGCTCTTCACAACTCCAGCAAACGCCGCCGGAACTTCCGCAATTCGAACCCTCAAACGACGCCGACTTGATTTCTCAAGTACTCCTCCAACACCACAATCCATTTCACGCCATGGAATCTTCTCTTCAGCTCCATGGCATTTCCTTCACCCCTTTTCTTGTTCATCAAACTCTCATCCGACTCAAAAACTCTTCTAAAGTCGCCCTTTCCTTCTTTCACTATACCCAATCCCAACCCAATTCCGACACCTCCACCACCACCACCACTGCTTTCAATCTCCTCATCGACATTTTATGCAAAGTCCGCCAGTTCGATGTTGCATGGCAGCTTATTATTCAAATGGACCAGAAATCTGTAAAAACTGACTTCACTACTTTCTATGTGTTGATCCGTAGGCTTATCTCTGCTGGCTTTACCCGCCAAGCTATTCGGACTTTCAGTGAAATGCACGTATTTCTTGATCAATACGGTGAAGATGAAGTATGGAAATTGTATTTTAGTTATCTTCTTGATACTCTTTGTAAATATGGATATGTTAAGGTGGCTACTGAAGTTTTTAATAAAGAGAAATGGAGATTGGAGCTCAACTGTAAGGTTTATACTATTCTGATTTATGGTTGGTGTAAAGTGAAGAATGTAGAGATGGCTAGGAGGTTTCTTGGGGAGATGTTGGATAAGGGTATTGATCCAAACGTGGTAAGTTACAATGTGTTATTGAATGGAATTTGCAGGAGGGCGAGTTTGCATCCGGATGGTAGATTTGACAAGGTAATTAGGGAAGCAGAGAAGGTGTTTGAAGAAATGACTGAAAGAGGTGTGGAGCCAGATGTCACCAGCTATTCCATACTCCTCCATGTCTATAGCCGGGCTCATAAGCCTGAGTTATCACTTGAGAAATTAAGGATTATGAAACGCAAAGGGATATGCCCGAATATTGTGACATATACCTCAGTTATCAAGTGTCTATGCACTTGTGGTAGGATTGAAGATGCTGAACTGTTACTCGAGCAAATGGTTACTAATGGGGTGACTCCCACATCCACAACTTACAATTGTTTCTTTAAAGAATTCAAAGGGAGGAAGGATGTCGATGGTGCATTGAGGTTGTACGGGAAAATGAAGCAGGGCTCCCTCTGCTCACCTAGCGTGAGTACATTCAACATCTTGTTGGGGATGTTACTGAAACTAGGTCGAATAGGGCTGGCAAGAGATATTTGGGACGATATGAAGGATTCTGGAGCAGGGCCTGATTTGGACTCATATACATTGTTGATTCATGGATTTTGTGAGAAACAAAAATGGAAAACAGCCTGTGAATTCTTTATGGAAATGATAGAAAAGGGATTTCTGCCACAGAAGGTCACCTTTGAGACACTTTATAGAGGCTTAATACAATCCAATATGCTGAGAACTTGGAGAAGGTTAAAAAAAAGGCTTGATGAGGAATCAATAACGTTCGGTTCAGAATTTGAAAATTATCACCTCAAGCCTTATAGAAGGTAATCTGATGAAGTTCTGAAAGGGGTACAACGCTGAACAATCTGATGTCAAGCTAAAGAGCTAACTGATATTTCCTGATTAATTGGGAGCTATTTATATTTGAGGATGTAACAGACATCAAGGACAGAAGTAAGATTCTTAGGCTTTAGTTCAGGCTGTAAGGGGTGACGCCTGACACATTAAATGAGACACTCTTCATCTCAAAGGCCCCCTATGTACCAGCAACCACATGCACTTCCTCCTTACCACCAATCTCAAGGAGGAGCATTCTCCCAACCAAGTAATGCAATGAGTCCGATTGAAAGTTGTTCAAGCAAATGATGGACAAAAGTACCCAAACGGATGCTCAAATGGCTTCTCTCACGACTTCCATCAGCAATCTTGAAGTGCAAATGGGCCAAATTTCTCAAGCCCTCAAGTTTAGACCAAAGGATGCTCTACCAAGTAATCCGGTGGCTATAATCCTAAAAGTACACAGAGGAGAGAAAATGGGAAACTTTTGGGGTAATGTCAACAAAATATAAAGAAAATTCACTACTCAGTTGTGGAAAGGATGAGTAAGAAGGCAATGGAATGTTGCTACATGTTAATTGTTAAGTGTATTGTTTTTCAAATCCTTCTTGTAGTACATAAAATGTTGGGTGTTTTTCCCCCTTATCTTTGGTTGCCTTTGTTTTAAAATGTATACATCCAATTTATCGTTTTCTCCTTACTATGTGCTGGTCAAATTTTTCTTCTTACTTTTCCTACTGCTGAATGTTCTAGTCTGTAGTTCGGGTCCTTAGAGCTCAATTCAAGCTGCCATCTATGCTGCACGGTAGTAGTAGTATTTTTTCTTACTCATAAGTCTGTTGTTTGTATGCTCGGGAATATGAAACCAAAAGAAGGAGGGGTAGAGAGAGAATGTGTGTTATTCCCTGGCGTTGTTCAATTGTTTTGGTGATTTTGTCCACTTTGCTCCTTTAAAAAGGAGTCCTATGCTATGTTTCTCGGACTCTTCGAAATGACCAACGGGTGCATGTCGGATTCGCCAAAAGTAGTGTATTTTTGAAGAATCCGAGACGGGTGCGGCATCTAAAGTGAAGAGTCCGCGCATTTGTAATATCTATGTGTTGTATGTAGCTTGTTTTGTATCACACTGTGTGTTGCTTGGTACAGGTGTAGCATTTTAGGAGTTCGGCTAGACTTTGATTATGATGTCATTGGCTGCTGCTGCTGCTCCATGAGTTATGGGGAAGTTAAGCATTAATGCTGAATGTTTTAGAAATATGAATGAATGTTCAAGTAGTTTGATGTGTATTACGGAACTGTCAACCATCAGAAGTCAGTTCTGTTCTTCTCCCACCTGGCTACCCTCCATAACAATAGAGAACTAACATAATTAGGGTTGTAAATTGTAAATTTGCTGGGGGTATCATATATAGGAATGGTTTTATCTGTGTTTCTATTTGTTAATACTTTAGATGCAAGTTCCGCGTTTCGCCTCCAGACTAATGGAGGAGATAGAAACTGGAGGGTAAGAGCAGCATTTGTCTAAAATCAAACCAGCCAATAAGATAAAATACTCTTAGGAACTGCTAATGGTGGGCTGGACCTCTTATCTGCTTGAATCATTCTGCCTAACTGTAATGTAGATCCTACAAGCTTAGTTTGGTGTTTAAATTCTTACAAAAAGATGTGGTCCTCAGTGGCCATTTGTTCCGGTGCGTCTATACAACTTATTAAGGGACATATTTCTTTTTATTGTAATCAATTTGTGAAGCTGCACTATTTTTCCAACAACACCCTCATAATCACACAATTATCAAAAAACAGAGGAGCTGTTAATATTGTTAGTGCATTTAATGGGTGATGATTTCCTTGTATTTCAACTCTCCTTTGACAGGTAAGCTCACACTCAAGATTAGCATCTTATTTCCACTCTCCTGTTTTCTATTCCCCTGTCCTAGTTTTTGAAAGTTTTAGTCATTCCTAGTTGAATTTAGCAAAAGCATATCATGCACACATGCCGTATTGGCCTAACAGATCTTCACGTTACGAGAGAACAGATGATACTAAGACCAAAGTTTCAGGGAATGCATATCCATTAACTTTCCAGAAATCTAGAAGTTACAACTTACAAAAACCTTTCTTGTTTTTATTCATTATTTACTTTTTACTTGTTTTTCTTCTGAGAACAGCACTATGATTTTCTGAATAAACCTGTGTTCATGAAGAGTTCACTAGACTGAAGGTAAATTATATGGACATTGATTTTAATTTCAAGCTGAAATTTAAGGAGAGGAGCTTATAGTTCCAATAAACTTTGATTGTTGGCTGGAATTCTTAATTTCCTGGGGCACGGTTCTGTTGGTGACATTGTTCTTGGTTATCTTTTGAATTGCTCTATATGAGCTTAGATGATGCATCCTTTTGCCAATGAATAAAGCATATGCTTATATGACCTTTCCATTGCTCCTTCAAAATTTAAGTATGTTTGGTGCTTAAATTTGTGGATACTTTTCGCGTGTAATTGGTTTGACCTTTTCATTTTTCCTTCATGGACTTGCTGGCTATGATTGCATTCTTGCTTATATCTTTTCTTGTTTTGATGCCAGAATTTGGTTGAGGAGAAGGATAAGAAAGCGAAGGAGTTGCAAGATAACACTGTTGCAGTCAATTTTACCCCACAAAGCAAAATAGGCAAGATGCTAATGGCTAAATGTAGGACGCTTAATGAAGGAAAGGTATTAGATGTGTGAAGTATAAATATAAAATTCTTTTAGTTCAAAACTACCGATACAAAAAGAATTATTTTTAGCTCAAAAACGGAATTTAGAGATGGAAGAGACGAGTCTATTCATTGGTTACCTAATTGCCTAGCTTGTTTTTTCCAGGTTCGTTAAATTATGATGGTTGCTTTAAAGGTGATAAATGTGAGATGTTACAGAAATTCTGTTTCTTTCTTCACTTGCAGATGCATGAATTAACAATGAAACTGGCTTTGCAGAAGTCTCACAATGCTGAACTTAAAAGTCAATTTGAAGGTTAATGTTCTCTCCAATTGCTTTATTAAAATACACCACTGATTTCCTTTAAATTGGGCTAGGATTTTTTTTGTTTGCTGCTCATTTTGTGATTGTCCGTCATGCGATTGCTGTATAGGAAAATATTCTCCACAGAGAAAATTATTTTCTGGATCATTAATTAATGTTTTCCAATGGAAAATGTATTGCCTCAAAAGATCATTTTCATGATGATTTTCTATTGTTTGGTTGGATAGAAAATAGCAGATATATTGTATGAACCTATTAGGTATAGGATAAGTATAGTTACAATAGTAGTATAATGTGTTCATAATATCGGTAATTTGGTAAAAATCATAATGAACCTATTATATCATAGATTAGTATAAAAAAGTTATTTGCACTATAAGTATGTATAACTTAAATAGATTCAAAGGAATGACTTCCTCTTCGTTATACTAAATGCGTCCAAGAATCTAGTTTGGTAGTGCATTTAACTTGTGGGGGAAAGGAGAAGAACTAATATATAAAACAATATATAGAAACTTCAAATAAAACACAATCCTCTCAAAATACAAAAATTAAGCTCCCCTTAACAAGATCCTCCAAAAAAATCAAAGTGAATATATAATTCAAGTACAGGCAAGGAAATGGGCCATCATCCTCCTCCTCCTAAGCTAAATAAAGAGATAGCAATTCATACATATAGAGGCAAACTAAAACAAATGATGTAGGATGAAAAGAGAGTTCTACATTAGAAAGCTGAGTAGACCCCATCCTAAGACCAAGCTTTTCACAACCATTGTTGACAACTTCAGGCCCTCTACTCCGCTCTGCAAATTAAACATGCTTCCAAATATATAGAAATGACTACAAAAATAATTGCTTTTAAGAAGGGTTACTAATTAAATAGGATTACCGGCTTATTAAAGTAAAGTAACTTAGGAAACAAGAAATCATATAATTAGTGGTATTCTTTTTCTCTGTTTTTGCGGATGTTTGGTCCATTGCATTTTAAATGAAAAATTAAGAGTATAATATAATAAGTTTACAATGTTACCCTTTTGTTCTGAAGTAAATGAAAATAGAAGATTATAAACTCGAGAGTTATTTGGTTTTCTTGAGGTATTTAATCCCTGTAAAGCGAATCCATTTATAATTTATCTTATGTTGAATTAGTATATAAAATAGGAGTATTGGAATTGTGATATAAATCTTATACTCGTAACAAAATGTTATCCAAATGAAATATAAAACAGTGTCTAATTTCATACACAAAAATTATTCTCTAACTGATTTTTAAACAAAATCCAATGACCAAGATCTTCGTTAAACACATCAGATCTATAGTATATCAATGTGAATTTAATCAACCAATCATAATTGCAGTCAGTGACACTATAAATCGTGGCACATACAAAACGATCTAAATCAAATTCAAGGTAGCACACTGGATGTTGGTGTATGTGGGGTGTTTATTCTATTAGTACTCACACACCCTATATATTACTTCTGCCGCCAGAACACTAATCTGACAATAAAATGTGGACAAAGCTAACACAGCATCAATCATGCTGATCCCCAAAGCCTTTTAAACTGAAAACTAAACTATCTATACACAAACTAATTAGTTTTTAAAAAATCATTTACTAACTTATTACACTGATGAAGTGTATTATAATTAGTTGTGTATTAGATTATACCTACATCTTTATCTAGGTATAACGTATCAATTTTCTTGTTACAGAGAATTACTCACTATACTAAGTTGTCCAATTTAGAAACATATTTAATTAGAGCTAGATCATATCTAAAACTAAATGTATTTAAAGCATGCAATCAGTTGGTAAATCCAACGTATGGGATCCTAACTAACTACTGATTTATATATTTAATTTGAAAGTATGGAATCACCTTTAACTTTAAATGATTAACAAAGAAAATAAAATATGCATGTACCTGATCAGTAGCTGAAGGAGCAGGAGATAAAGCTCCAAGACTTGGGGCTAGGGCTGGAGCGGGAGGACTAAATCCTAAAGGAGATGGTGCTGGAGAAGTCAATTTCTTCGCAGGAGCTGGAGCAGGAGTTGATGCAAGTGGCGCAGGAGAAGGTGCTGCTGGAGGAGGTGGAGAGTTCACTGGTGGAGGAGGAGAAGCAGTAGGAGTAGGAGGTGCTGGTGGTGGAGAAGTTACAACAGGAGGTGGGGATGAAACTGTGGGGGGGGTGAAGCAGTTGGTGGTGGCTGAGCCGGTGGTGTTTGGGTGTTAACTGGAGGAGGAGAACCAGTGGGTGTAGGTGGAGCTTGGGTAGTGGGTGTAGGTGGTGCTTGGGTAGTAGGTGTTGGAGGAGCCTGATTAGTGGGTGTTGGTGGAGCCTGTGTAGGTGGTGCTTGGTTAGTAGGTGTTGGGGGTGCTTGGTTAGTAGGCGGTGCCTGTGTAGGGGGTGCTTGGTTAGTAGGGGGTGCCTGTGTAGGTGGTGCTTGGGTAGGGGGTGCTTGGTTAGTAGGAGGTGTTGGAGGTGCTTGACCTCCAACTCCAGCGACGATAATGCAGATAATAAATCCCACCAGAACAGCATTATTCCTACCCATCATTTTGACAATGGAGAGGAGGAGGAAACTAAAGGAATGTGAAAGAAGATATTTGGTTGCTGCTTGTGAAAATAGAGGTTTGGGAAGGGAATATATAAGGGATTTCCTAAAAGAAGTATAATATATATTTGAAGGTTGCAAAAGAAAGAGTAGAAAGGTGGCAAATCCAATTAGGATTAATTTGTAGCAACAGTGTTGAGTTGTGACTACCAAATATATTTTGTATGTTATTATCTTACTTTGGTACTAATGAGATATCAACTAGCTAGGTTAGGCCTTGTATTGCACTTCACTTTACCAATGCCTCTTGTTGGGGCTGTCTTTTTCTCCTTATGTATTTGCATTTTAGAATGTATATTTGAGTTTATCTATCTGCATACCCAAAATTAATTTTCATTCAGTATATTCAATTATAATGTTATCTCATGTTATTCGATATCAATTTCATTAGTGTATTTGATATCAAATATTTAGTATATCCATGAATAAATACATGTACCTAATATTAAAAATACATGTATGCACCGATACATCTAGCAATTGTATGAAAGTGTCATTCCCGCCTAGCAGAAAGAGGGGAGAGAGGGAGAAACCGATGGGGAGAGGAAAAAAGAAGGAAAGAGCAAGAGGAAGAAGGGGAAGAGAGGCGAGCGAGAGGAGAAGGAAAAGAGATTTTTTCTTTTTGTAATTATTTTAAAATATAAATATGATAAAAATATTTGTCTAATTAAATTGTTTTTCCTTTTGCTTATTTGAAGTATTTTCATGCAGATAGAAAACATGAATGATGAACAAGAAATGGGTGGCCCAATGGTTGGTATTGATTCGAAAGAAAGGAAGAATGAAGATCATTCAACGTAATTCTCAAGCCATTTTGCTTCCCTCCTTTACTCTCTCTCAGTTTATGCACTACTTTTTCTTTTTCAAAATTCTAATTACGAAAATTTTTGAAATGAATATAACTTTATAATATTGAGTTGATCTAAATCAATTTCCACTCCACAGAGAAGAAAAAGAAAACTTTATCATGATAATAATCCTGAGCAACAGACAAGTTTATTGAGTGAGAGATTGTCACATTACCTTTTAAAAAGCTTAAATCATGAGGTTTGCATTATGATTATACCTAAATAGTTCTATTTGTTATCATAATTAAGTTCATTATTTATTATTCTACCTCCCATTTCTAATCATTCTAAATTAAGCACTACATTCTACCACCGTTCTTCCCGTTTTGCGTTGTTTGTACTCAACAGGGTAAAAATATACGTGAAGTCTTTTGCTTTTTGAGATTTAAATCATATTTCTTAATTATATTGAACATAAGAAAAATGATAACTTACTGTAGTTTATATGATTTTTGAATATTCAAATTTTTAATTTGAAATATTAGGTTAATCTATTTAATTTTGCTTCAAAGTGTATAGTTGACTCTTCAAAAATGAAAAGACGTCATATAAAATTAGGATAAAGAAAGTAGCATATTCGTTTATTTACAAAAATGGATTTGTTTTAACTAAGAACTATTATTATAATAGCCTTTTAGAGAAGCACTTTTAGAAACAAATAGTTTGTGTGTGTTCAATTCACTTGTAAGGGGGTTTAAAACTTTTGAGTATTGAATATAAAAAAAAATAGGTATTAAAGCATTTTTAAATCTCAAATCATGTTTTTTATTTAAAATTTGGCATGATTTTAAATTATAATCTCAAATCACATATCTAAATGTTGATTTGAGATCTTAACTTTATATTGCATATTTAAGGCAGAACACATAAGCGACTCCTTTAACTTGTCAAGATTTTTCGTATAAACACCTTAACAAGAAGTCCTTCCTATTGAACACTTAAACCACTCAAAAAGTGTACCTCAAACACACCTGGCTGACTTGTCACTTGTCGTTTGAAGCACGCCTTTTGAGCGCGTAAAGTGAGAAAAAAAAAAAACTGATGTGTCTGATTTGACATACTTAACGGTACAATATTTCCCCTTTTATTTATCCAACCCTAAATTCTTCCCTTTTTTTTATTTCTCATCTCTTTCTTCTCCACATCTCACCATTTTTGCTGCTGGAGATCAAAAAAATTCTTCATTCATCTTCTTTACAGCGAATGAAATGTCCAATTAATCGATTTCAACTTCTTCTGTTGCAAATGTGTTTTGTCGATGTATGGCTAATACTGAATTGAAAACCTCATGGACAACTTAATACAGGACGTCGATTTTTTTGCTGCAAAAACACAAAGGTAAGTTTTTTATTATTATTCAAATCTGGTTAAACAAATCGCTGTCAATCGCTAATTATAATTTAATTATTTTGATAATTGTGTAGAGAAGAGGTGGATGCAATTTTTTTCGATGGTGTGATGATGATCTACCGCCTCAAACAAAAAAGATCTATTCCTCAAGCAAGGCAGCCGATAAGTCATCGAAGGGTTTGTGTGAATAATGGAATGGTTAACATTACTCATTTTAAACTCTCCCACGGTGATATAATATCTTTTCAAGAAAATGATGCGAGAACCCGCGGTGAAGAAATAAAGAGATCCTTCTATATCGAAATCTCAGTTGAGAAAATAATAGGAAAATTCCTGGATCACCCGTGGAGAAGAACCAAAACAGAATGGTTCCGCCTACTCAAAACTAAGAGGGGATGCCGCCTACTACTAAAATCCCGGTTTTTGCAACAGTTGCGTTCTTCTATGCAAGAAGAAATTGAAAAGAATCAAATCCTATGAAAAAGAGAGGAAGCAGGCAAAAAAAATCAGGATCATATGTGTTATTGCACTCGTAATTTTCGCTATATGGAAATATTTATGTTAGTAGTCTTAGAGTGATTGTATCAGTAGTCTTATGTTTCTGTTGTACAGATCTTAAAAGAAGGTTGGAGATAAGTTGTTCATTAATCTATCATATTTTTCTTGTTTATTCACCTCTATTGTGTTGCTTTATTTCTATTCCTCTTATTCACCTCCAAACAATAACAACCATATCAAGTGAACAACACAACATTAAGCCCAAAAAAGCATGAATGATAGACAAAAAAGTCTTGGCATTTCCTTGTAAGAAAATCCATAGTTAAACCAGTAGTTATAATACACATCAAAAACATCAAAGACATATTAAAGCAGTCTCAGTATTGTTTCATGCTTGCATACAAATTCAAAATAAAACAACCCCCCAAGTGTACATCAAAAACATCCAAAACACATTAAAGTAGTCACACCCCTGTTCTTTCTCTTGTTGCACTAGACGTTTGCAGATCCACCCCCTTTGGACTTGTGTTGTAATTGTGAAGTGGTGACATCATCTTTACCTTTCCATTTCAGTCCACGAGGCTTATAACCAATATCAATGTTTGTTGGTGCTGCATACTTGAAAACCGCTGGAGTAACAACTCTTTCACCTGCTGTACCAGGCTGTATACAAGAAACTAAAATTAAGTGACTATCACAAAGTAGGTAGATTATAAATAATTAAAGTTGGTAATACTCTTACATTTAATGTTTGTCTGCCACTTATATCATCAGTGTAGATGCCAAATCCCACAGTCTTAGGCCTTTTGTTTCCTCCTATTGATGTTGATGCTCCTTCTCTTCCCCTACCTCTTCCTGCTTGTTGTCCTCTTGTAACAGTTGAAGTATCATCACCTCCTCTCTCCCTACCTTTTTCCCTGCCTCTTCCAGCTTGTTCAACTGTTCCAACAATTGAAGTATCATCACAAATAGAAGTTGATTGTTGGCTTGAGCTGACATGTTGTGATGATCTCCAGGTTGGTGGTTGGCTAGAACCAACAGGTTGGCTTGAGCTTGGTGGTTGGTCATAACCTGTAGGTTGCCTTGAGCTACTTGAATTTTGAGGTTGCCTTGAGCTTTGAGGCTGATTTGAGCTTGGTGGCTGGCCATAACCTGTAGGTTGCCTTGAGCTTTGATGCTGACTTGAGCTTGGTGGCTGGTCATAACCTGTAGGTTGCCTTGAGTTTTGAGGCTGACTTGAGCTAGCAGGTTGGCTTGAGATTGCAGGTTGGGTTGACCTTCCAGGTCCAGGTTGGGTTGAACTTTCAGTTTGACCCATTTCAGAATATTTAATAGTGTAAATAAGAAAAAGAAAAATTATATTGAATTTTATCTATTTAATTGAAGTAATCAAAGGTTGAGTATTACGATATATTTGTAGGCCTTATTATTGTGGCCTTGTTGATGACACTTGGAGCAAGTCATTTTTACACCTCTCTAAGACAACTTTTCATACTTCTTTCTTGGCTCATCCTTTGACTTTCTACTGGATTTTGGTGGTCTGTCAGGCATTTGTTTTGGTTCAGGAGGCTCAATCACTATATCACTAGTGTGAGGACACATTTTCATGTTAGGTATTGGCTGGATAAAGTAATTATAAGCCTTCATGAAAGTTTCTTTTTTATACCAATGTACAACATGATCTTCAGGGTTTTGGCTTGCATGCTGATATGCCAAAACAACATGTTGACATGGTATGCCTCTCAATTGTCAGGTTCTACAAGTACATGTGTTCTTTCTGATATCAATAATATGCCTATAATGACTATCTAAAATTTCATATCTAAATTGGTCATTGAACCTAACTTGACAATCTCTAGCATAATATTTATTTTCTTCAAGTACTAAACTTGTCATAGGAGAAATGTCAGATGTCCAAATGTCAACAAATTTTCTCATCTCAACATTTCTATCCATTATCTTATGTCTAATCTCCTCTAACATGGTGATAATTGATTTATGTCTAGCAGCTAATATCCAAGAATTAAATGTCTCACACATATTATTCTTAACAATATCACACTTAGCATGATCCTTAAAATATGTTTTACACCATGTCTTTCTTTCATAATGTAATAAGTCCCCACAGTTGTTCTTATTATCAAGTTTATCCATTTCATCTTGAAATTTTACCTCAAAACTTGATTTCGCACATCTCCATAATTATTTTCTTCTTTCTTCTCCTCTCCAGGTCTATAGCCAATTGGACCAGATGTGTCTAGCACACATCCTCTGCTCACAATCTGGCAGCAACTTCATTATGGCTGCTACAAGACCCTACATATCATAATAATTGAAATTTTTCAATAGTAATAATTAAATAAATAGGCAATGAGATCAAAATTAAATAAAGGCTAAACTAACCTTTTGCATATCAGACATCATAGTCAATCCATGTCCAGTGCCTAAGTTTAGATCTTGTATCAAGAAGTTGATGAAGAAACTCCAACTGTGCTTTATTTCTTGATCAACAACTGCCCAAGCAATTGGAAACTTTTGTTGATTTCCATTTCTACCAACTGCAACCAATAACTCACCCTTGCAAGCACCCTTAAGAAAGCATCCATCAAAACAATGATTTTTCTACATCCTTCCAACCAACCTCTCCTTAATGCATCAAAACAAACATAAAAGTAAACAAACATATTCTTTCCTCGATTAGATTTCATGTGTGTCCTCACCCAACATGAACTACCAGGATTAGTTTGTTTTATCATGTCTGCATAATCACACAACCTTGCACACTCCATTTTCCAATCACCCATAAACTCCTTAAGAATCATCAATTTTGCCCATTAACAAAGAGTTCTTCTAACATACAATCCTATCTTCTTCCTCACCAACTCTTGAATTTCCCACAACTTTATATGAGGTTGAGAAACTATTTTGTCCCTAAACTTATTTGCAATAAAGTTAGATGTACATAGCTTGTTCTTGGTTGTGGTAGGGCATTGATGAACATGATAGTAGTTCTTAACAATAAAGTCACCAGAGTCTTTGTCTAGACTAGCATACAAAAACCATTTGCATTTCTTATGTTGACATTTAACTCTATGTTTTTCATTAGGCCTCAATTTTAATTTCACTTTATATTCCACAGCATACTTTGCTACAACCTTTCTAAATTCTATGGCATTTTCAAATACCATACCAAGCTCAAATATAGCATCTACACAATCAGGATCAAATTTGACCTTTTTACTTTTTCTTCTAGCTGGTAAATCAACACCTTCCACAGCTTCAGGATCTAATTCATCCCTACTGTCATCACTATCCAATTCTGAACTATGAATATATTGTTCATTTCCCCCCAATCTTCGTACATACCTAGCAGCTTTGTTCCTTCCAATGTCTTCAAATCCCCTATCAACACCAGCTACTCCAAGAATTATTTCCTCATTAGGAATTGGTTTTCTTCCCTGCAATTTGGTTCTCCTTTCATTTCTAAGAGTTCTCAACTCTTCATCAATATCTGAGTCATCTTCATCTGGAATAAAGGCCTCTTGGGAATCATCACTACAATCCCAATCAGTTTCAACACCCTCAAGATCTGATGCATCATCTACACCTACTTCAACATTAATACTCTCAGATTGGGTAGCTCCTTGCTGTAACCCTTCATCCACACCAACTTCAACATTAATATATTCAGATTGGGCAGCCCTTTGTTGGTCCCCTTCATCCACATTAATATTATGTGAGTTTTCTACCTCACCCTTATTAACACTTTCACCAACTGTTGGCCCACAAACATAACCTGTAGGGATTCCATCTTTAACAACCTCTACCTCATCCACAACATGTTGAACATACAAGTCCAAAAATTCACCATCACCTAGGTCTTCTATTAGGTTTAGTAAACTGAAATCACTATCCACTAAGACAAACTTCTTGGTTTTAGGGTCATTAAAATAAAATCCACCCACAGTAATATACTCCAGATCTCTAGTATAAAATAGCAATTCTATTAAAGAAAAGTGGTATTTATCGATACCTACATATTCCACTTCACTTTCCCCTATGTAAGTGAGACCTTCACCAGATGTGTCTTCCACAAATTTACCCCCATGATGAAAACGAGTTACTATAATAATATCCATAAGATTCTCTGGAAAAAAATTCAAATAAAGCCGACAAATTACTGACAAGAAAACCCTAAAAAATCAAACTTTATTCACATGTGTACAAAACATCATCACAATAGAAAAAAGACGCTACATTTAAAGGGGAAACTGACAACAGTAGTCATGGAGATTCGAAATGAACTTACTTCTCAAGATTTTGACAGCACAAAATCTCTAGCTTTCTCGAATCAGCCGTAGAACACAACAACAACAGTTATTTTCTTCAATCGAGCACGACGTAGGAAGAATACATTAAGATAAGAGAGATGACTGCAAGGTTTCCTTAGAGAATCGACCACATTGAGCGGGAATCGTGAAAGAAATTTAGGGTTTTTTCGAAATGAATTTTGGGGATTTAGGGAAATGACTGAGGTGTTGGGTGTTTTGTGATGTGTATTACCACGTATATTAGCTTTTCCACGTAGGAGGTGTGTAATGTCACGCACTCAATCTTAAAACAAAAGCTTCAAACGACAAGTGACAAGTCAGCCAGGTGTATTTGATAGGTACATTTTTTGAGTGGTTTAAGTGTTCAATAGGAAGGACTTCTTGTTAAGGTGTCTATACGGAAAATCTTGACAAGTTCAAGGGGCCGCTTATGTGTTCTGCCCATATTTAAACACTAATTTAAAATCATGATTTTATATCATGTATTTAAAATACAAACTTACTATCATAAAGAAGTGGTAAATGCTGTGATAATCCATCCCAGTTTTTTTTTCATGAATCCTCCTCTGTTTTAATTTATCTATCTTATAAGATTTTTTTTCTTTTAAAATATTAATCTTTCATGATTTAGTAATTGTTTAATTTTAAAATTTAACATAACATATTTAAAATTAAATAATATTTTAATATATACTACAATAACTCTAATTTAAAACTACAACACATTATTATTATTATTATTATTATTATTATTATTATTATTATTATTTACTTTTTTAAAGCTTCTTATTCAATCAAAGTAAGACATATAATTAAAAATGAAGTATCATAGTTTATTTCAAAAAAAGTTGTTAAGAGCTCAAACAAATTAATCTCAAAGATGAGAAAAATAGCATCCTAATGGCAAGTTTTAATTTAGATGACCTAAGTATTAAAGTCAATATTATAGGTACATATGTCATCATTATTAATTAGTTGAAACATTGAATAGACGAGTTATCTGTAATCCTTTTCATTTCGATGGTTTAATTATTAATTATGGCAAATCACCATGCAAGATTTAACCACCAATCCATAATGATACAGCTAGCAATGCCCTGGATATTCTTTATTAGGCCCAAATAGCTTAGAGTAAAAGGAAAATGGTCCATATACTTAACTACACGTGTAAAGGTTAATTGGGGTCACCAAATAAATTATGTAAAAATCACCCCTATATATTTAAGGAACAATATTACGGATTTTAAATCTATTTTTAAAATATTTTTACTTGTAATAGTTTAATTACGAATTATAACAGATCACTATTTATTTAAAAATCAATTAAATCTTTGTTTATTAAATAAATAGTCTTTTATAATTTAATATTTATTATTAAATAATATAAATAAATAATTTACCATAATTATCTCTTGCATATTATTAGGAATTGTACCTTAATTCTTGTTCTTTTTTTTACTGTTACACATCAAATCCACACCCTTAATGTCACAATGCTTCTTCTAGTCAACAACCCAGCACCCCCACGTTCAAAAAGTGAAACTTTTTGTAAACGAAAATTACTGATTCTTCTTTCACCTGCTCGATCATCTTTCATACAAATCGTTTCTACATTTTACTATCACCTCTTATTCTACAATAAAAAAGAAGGACAATTAAACTTACATGAAATATTTTATATGTTGGCTTACATTGTATCTAATTGATCTCCAAATTAAAAAATATGAATGGCATTAAAATGATATCCATTTGTACAAATTTGGGAAGAATGAAGTTGACAATGTAAAACATTGACCATTTTATATTGTATTCACCTCAATTACATATTGTTTTATATATTTTTCAAGTCGAACATCATGTGGATACCAAAAGAATGTCAATTGAAAATTATTCTAACTAGCATGTATGTAACTTCAATTGCATATCAAATGGATACGAATTACATACTAGCATTATTAATCAATTGTTCACTATATATTTGAAAAATAATGAACAATTGATTAAATGATGCCGGTATGTTAGCGTACATTGTATCTACTTAATCTGCAAATTGAAAACTAAGAATGATATTAAATTGGTATTCATCAATTTGTATACATTTGATATTTTAACTTGAGAATTTAAGATAAAAAATAAAAAATAAAAAATAAATAAAGTTGATATCCACCTTGTATAAATCTGGAATGAATGAAGCTGACAATGTATAACAATGACCATATGATATTGTATCGATCTCAATTACATCTTATTTTATATTTTTTTTCAAGTCATACACCAAGTGTATATCAAAAGAATACCAA
This sequence comes from Solanum lycopersicoides, assembly GCA_022817965.1. Classification (NCBI taxonomy): domain Eukaryota; kingdom Viridiplantae; phylum Streptophyta; class Magnoliopsida; order Solanales; family Solanaceae; genus Solanum; species Solanum lycopersicoides. Next base: position 71,623,952 of record CM040627.1, on the reverse strand, counting down.
TTGAAAATTACAATAACTAGTATCTGTGACTTCAATTGCATACCAAATGGATACAATTGCATACTGCATTACATAATAAATTGTTCACTATATATTTGAAAAACAATGAATACATAAAAACGGATTTTACAGAACTCATAATAAATGTACTGAAATTATAATTCATTAGCTTAAAAGACAAAATAATCAAAACAATTTATAGTTTTTTTGGTGCAGAGTAATTGATCATGTCTTCCTGTTGTGGCACGCTCGATGACATGTAATGCATGTAGCTTTAGACCTCTTGATTTCACATCAGCAAGCCCCTTCAAGTGTTCAAGTCTATTCACACATTTCATACCTACTTCATCCAAAATTTCATCAATTATTCATATCAAGATCATGTCACTATAATAATTTCTTCCATCTGAAAATCAACAAATTTTCCTGTGTCATTACGAAATCACGATCAGTTTTAAATAAAACAAAAGTAAAAAAATATGTGGTGTATTTATATTCACATTTCAGACAAACTTAATACAAATATCATACTTCTTACTCATTTTTTACACAATAGTGAATAATTATTCATACCAATATTATTTTAATTATACTACCAAATTCATTCCAACCTATACATTTTATTTATTTATATTTTTTTTAAAAATAGTATCACATATTATAATTAAACTGCATACCGAATTTATCTCATTATTATTATTTTATTATTAAATTGACTAAAAATATCAGTTTCATAACAATGTTACAACACATTTCATACCTTTTTTCACAAATTTTGTAACTTTACAAAGCTAATACTATTAATATTTCATACACTTATAGTCAAATCATTCAGATATTAATCCAATATCGCACAAATTCATGGCATAAACAATACACAAAATAACACACACAACAAAAAGACACAATCGTATCAACATTAACTACAGTTTCACAAAAATGATTACGTATTGCGAACAAAATAATGTTCATACAAAAAATATAACAACTTAAATCTTGTACATATAAACAAAATCAGAAAATGTCATCTATAATTTCATTGTATTCTTTTTTATGTTTCAGTAATATACAAATATAAACAATAAATCGTAAAGAATACTAACTAGAAAGGTCACATCTACCATCATGTTTACAACAAAATAAAGAATTTTTATTCAAAAAAATTGGATCTACTCGTGAGTGATGACGCCAAATTCTGGGGAAAAAAAATAAAGAGAGAAGCATTGAACAAAATGAATAAAATCTGATTTTTTTTTAATTAATGTTAACAAATTTGAGTGAAATAAGAAAAAAATATATACTCCTAATTTGTTTGGATCTCCTAAATTTATCCCAATAAACAATTGTCATAAATGAACTCAAAATTAATTAATACACCTTTATCCATTTTTTATCTTTTTTTTTGTTTTCAAAATCATTTGTTTTATCCTTTTTTATCTTCTTTTTTTTTTTTCAAAATTGATTTTTCCCAAGTACTTAAAAAAAACAAATTACAAATTGTTACATCTGAAAAAATCATTTTATGTCATAGCTTAAAATTATTAGTCTTATAAATGTTATTTATAAAATTTTCTCATAAATTATTTAGTATGTATTAGTTTTATATCATTTATACATGATAGAAAATAAGTTTCAGGTATAAAATTAGTAAAAAAAATAAATTAGGAATCCTATAGTGCAAGGAGCAAATTACATTCTATCTTTATATTTTTTACAAAATCCATTCAAATTTGTGTTATCCGATACATTTTATTTATCTGGATATATAACTGTTGATGCATTAGACAACTTGTCTGTTGAGATTAAAAAGGAAATTAAATATAAAAGTAAATGTTAGTTCCTCAAATTACCCAAATCAAATTGATGTCAATCTCTTTCAAATCGTAATATCTTCATCAAGTAATTCAAATTTCAAAATATCTTCTCTCAAATCTCTCCCAAATCGTAGCAAATTCAAAAAAGTTAAAACTAGTATACATGATGAATATATATATTTTGTTGAGATAGTCAGGCATTTTGAAAAGCGATGTGAGTTATAAATGATACAAAAGTGATTAAATATTGTTGAACGAATAATTTCTTTGTAAATTTCAAATTCGCCATTACAGCTATTTTGAAGATCGATGAAATGAGGAAGAACCTATATATATATATATATATATATATATATATATATATATATATATATATATATATATATATATATATATATATATATATATATATATATATATATATATATATATATATGGCAATGGGATTTAATCCTTGGAAAATTGTTACAGGAGCATAATTCAAAATTCAAAATTCTTTTTCTCATTTTTTTAAAAAATAATCCCAAATTTTGAATAAAAATTTTCAATAAATTGTGCTAATACAACATGAATCTATCGATCTTGTTGAGACATTCTGAAATCTAGGAAAGAACGACACAAAAGTAACAGAATTGTTGTTGATCATAATATTGTATTTGTGAATCTCAAATCAACAATCACAACTGAATTAGAGATCGATGAGTTGCGAAAAAAAATTGGAGATGTGATACATCGTTGAGGTAAAGAAACAAGGTCCTAAATTTTCGATGCATCCGCTCTGTGTTGATACAACTAACAAAAAGGTTGAAGATATACATAAATTTGATGAATCATCCATATCTTTTATAATGTTGTGTAATCATTTTTAAAATTGTGTTTTCAAAATGGATAATTTTATCAATACATTACTATTTATGTATCTTGTTTAAATTGATGAGTACTTTAATTATATATTCAATAAGTAATTATTGTCCATAAGAGGTTTGATTTGATATCGATACATTATTGTGTGGTAGTTACTATGTATATATACATTTAGTACAAATTTGATTTTATGTATCATGCCTAAAAGTTAGTGCATAATACATTATCTTATTTTATCTAAAAAATATTGTATTTTATAAAAAAGATGAATTATACATGTAATTGTTCTCAATAATATTTTTGTGTGTAATACATAACACAGTGATGATATGTATTTTATACGTGTAATATGTAATAAAATTTGAAACTGTTGAATTTGATATTTATTATTATCATGTACATATCAATTAATTTGATACACAATATTTTACTTATAGAATATTATGATTTATGTATCAAGTGTATTTATTGAGTAATGTGTATAGATATATAACCTTCTAATTTGAATAAGTCTGAACAAAATTAAAGACTGTAGAAACATAACAACGACTAAACATGGTAGATTATACAATTCGTAATAATTATGTATCATATAAATAATTAAAGGCACGCGACACACAAATTTAGATATTAAAATAAACCAGAATTCATATGTGTCAGAAAAAGATTAACAACAAAAAATTAAAAAGAATCAAACGGTTACTCTATCAATGTCATGTCATATACATAACTATTAATACGATACAAACTAACATTCTTATAAAAATATTATGGTTGATGTGTCCACAACAATATTTTATAAACTATACATTATACATGCAATTGTTCTCAATAGAACATTTGTGTGTGAGATACATAACACGATGATGAGTTGATATGTATATGATACATGTACTATGTAATAATGTTTGAAAATTGTTTTATATATATATATCAATTAATTTGATACACAATGTTTTAGCTATAGAACATTATGATTTATGTATCAAGTGTATTTATTGAGTAATGTGTATAAATATATCCCCTTCCAATTTGAATAAGTCTGAACAAAAAATAACGAATGCGAATACATAACAATAACTAATACATGGTAGATTATACAATTTGTAACAATAACTAAAAAGGTTGAAGATACACATAAATTTGAGATACACATATTTAAATATTAAAATAGACCAGAACTCATATGTATCAGTAAAAGATTAACAATTAAAAAAAAAATTATACAGCTACTCTATCGATGCCATGTATATACATAACTATTAACATGATACAAACTGATATTCTTATAAAAACATTAGTGTTATGTATCCACAATAATATTTGATAATGTCTGTATATACATAAATTTCTGATTGAATAAGTTTGGGTGTATTTATCTAATAGTAAAAGGGAACGAAATTTGTAATAGTTATGTACTAAATACATAACTATGAACATGATACATATTAATATGTTTTCATAAATCAATGTTATGTATCAAAACTAATATTTAAATATGATACATTGTGCATGATGAAATTGTAATGTATCATAATGCTGAAACGGAAGTATTATGCATTAATTTAAGAAACAGAAACAACTAGTTACATTAAAAATCATAACTCATAAGTATTAGAAAAAAAAGATTGAAAATAATGATGAAGAAATCCCTCTACACTTTCTCCTTTGCTCTGTATCAACTCTTGCGACTACTTTTCACTTTCAACAATGGCGTCACACATGGATCTCGACCTAAAGCCCTTACCGGAGCTACCAACAGCTCTACCTTTTTCTCCTTTTTGACATTTTTTACAATCGATTTTGAAGTCGAAGATGCATCCTTCTTCGACTAAATTGGATAATCAATATTAGGTGAGGTTAACTGGATAATTCCAATACTAAAAGAAGGAGCATCATCCATATGTATCAGGACTTTGAAGGATGAAGAATTAAAAAAAATAGAATAAAAAATGATGAATTGTTAGTTGGAGAAAAAGAAAAACTACCTATTGAGGAAGTTGAAATCGATTGGCTGCAGAAAGAAAAAAAATGAAATTCGAAATTGTAATGAATGAAGTAACTACTCAGATTGAAGGAGTGAAAATAGAAAAAGATTGAAAGAGTGAAAATAGGAAGAGAGAAATGTGCATTTTGGAGTTGAGAAGTAATGTATTCGGATGAGTGGGACTTTGGAGGAAAAAAGAAACTTTTACAATATTTTGAAATAGTAGGAAATAATATTAAATATAGTAATTAAGGATGTGTAGATAGGTATTTTTTTCCATAAAATCAATACGACTTTTGTTGACAATTTTAAATCTAACATTAGTAATACATGTACAAGTCATTAGGAAATTTAGAGAAAATTATAAAAATAATCCTTCATGTATAGGGTTTGAATTATTTTGGTCCTTTATCTATATAATCCTTCTAAATAGTCCTTAATGTATGCATGAAATGTATCATTTTGGTCCTAGCCTAAAAACTAACTGTAAACATAAAAAAAAACTTTTAAGTTTAACTGTGGGTCCGACGCTCTTCTTCCTCCCTCTTTCTTCGCCATTGCTTCTCCTTCATGTTCTTTTTTTTGTCATTTCTTCTACGATTTCTGCTCCAAAAATCCTCTCATATTCGTCAATGAAAGCGATAATTTGTAATTGATTGTAATTAGCTTTCTTGAAAAGTTGTCAAGATCTCTTTTCCCTCATGAAAGGGACGACAATAAACAGATTCCATGGTACCTTTAACCGAAACATTTAAATTGGTCTTTCCAGGTCAGCCATGATTGGCCAGAATTGCCAAGAGGTGTAAAATTTGATCCTACTAAACAAGAGATTATTTGGCACTTACTTGAAAAAGTTGAAGGTAGTGACCGGAATTTCCATCCTTTTATTGATGAGTTCAGTTTAACTGTTGATGAGGATGATGACATCTTTTATACACATCGTCAAAATTTATCAGGTATAAAAATGATGATCCCATTTCCATTTTTGCACTTTCTATTTTTGATTTGTTATGGATTTTCGTCTTTGCTGAATATAAGTTTTGTAGATGTTAAACAAGGTGAAACATGAAGGAGAAGTAAAGGCGAAGCAAGAGGGAGGAAGAAGAGTGTGGAACCCACAATTAAACTTAACAATTTTCTTTTATGTTTTTAGTTAGTTTTTAGGGTTAGGACCAAAATGATACTTTTAATGTATACTTTAAGGACTATTTAGATAAGATGGTATAGATAAAGGATCAAAATAATTCAAACCCTATACATGAAGGACAATTTTGATCATATTCTCAGGAAATTTATGTATATAGCTCTTTATTTGTTATTGTTTTGTAAAACAAGAGATAAGAAGTCTATATTTATCATAAATAGCGGTATTTTTAAAAAAACTTTATAATAAAGCGATAATTTAGGATTTTACAGCGGATAATTTAGGATTTTATAGCGGATACACTTGGATATTGGATTGACTTATTTTTAGTAATTTTTAACCTTTAAGTTAGTATTTCCTTATTTTGAAAATGTTTGGATAGTATAAAAGCTGCATAAAAGTACTTTTTTAAACTAAAAATGTACACACAATTTTTTTTTTTACTTTTAACTTATAAGTCATTTAAAAGAAGTCAATCCAAATAGCCCCTTATTATCCAAACGAATACATATATTATATATGCGTTGATACACTTATTAAGTGTGAGGATACCTTTTTTCGATTATTATTATTATTATTATTGTTATTATTATTATTATGTGTGTGGATACAATATATTTCACTATAAAAACATTGTATACGTGCAATTACACTTATCATGCGAGTTGATACACTGTATTTCACTATCATGTGCGGATACGATGTATTGTGACTACATCAAAACTGATTTAATTGTCGCTAAATATGTATTTTCAGCGGCAATTAGCACTCTTTGTATATGTCCCTAAAGTCTTTAGCGACATTGGTTCCAATGACACTTAACTAATATCGGTAAAGACTTTATCACTCTTTATTAATGTCTATATTTATTGCCGCTAAAAGTTATTTTTATTGTAGTGTGTTACATTTTAAAACCAAAATAATACTCCCTCCGTCCCTTTTTATTTGTCTACTTTTGAATTGACACACCTATTTAGAAAATAATTAATGACGTAATGAGTTTACCATTTTACTTCTATTAATTATGAAGTGGATGGAAACTTCTACATTTTTCAAAGTAAATTTAATTGAGGGTATAATAGGTAAAACAATATTGTCCTTTCTTGATTTGTCAAAATGGACAAGTAATTAGGGAGAACTATAAAAGAAAAAGTGGACAAATAATTAGGGACGGAGGAAATAATAGGTTTGGTGATTAAACAAAAGAAAAATTAACAATTAAGTCATAATACCTTATATATTTAATCAAAATAACAACACTTTAAAATATTTGTTTAAAATGTTGGAATGACAATATTTTAACAAATAAAGTGTATCCTAATATAATTCATTTACCTTTCTTTTATTTCTCAAACTAGGGAACTTGACCGCGCTACGTGCGATCGTAAAGGAATCAATATTTCGTGTCTAATCAATTTTAATTAAATTATCATATATTTAAATTATATTATGGAGAGTATTTTAAGATGATGAGAAAATAACACTTAATAAATTTAATATTTTTAAAATAAGGATAGTGTATTCTTTATCAAAATAAATTATATATTTTGTAAAATAATTTATTTTATTTTACCTTCTTAGTGATAATCGATGTTGAAATCATCCAATAAATAGTTTTACAAAAATTTCAATCCTTTTACCTTCTCCCCGATTAGGTAAGAACACAAAATTCTTTTATTGAAAAATGAGAATACACATGTTAGTAGAATAAAAATTAAAATCAGAAAGGAAAATATTTTCAAAATAAAAAAAATAAAATATAAGGATTTAAAATTCATCGTCAAATTTGTCACTTTCTCCCCAGTTAGGTAAGAACATGTTCTCCTTATGTATTTCATATTTTTTCACTTGTGAATTGTGATCAAATAAAAATTTATGATGAGAAAATTCTGATAAGGTGTAAAATTATAGACCAAATATATAAACAGATCACTAAACTTATTGGGTGTAAAATTATAGGTCAAATATATAAACAAATATAAGTTTTTAACTTGCTCATAAAGCAAATTAAACTTGTCTATAAAAGATCAAAACCACAAAATAAACTTGTAGGTATTGTAATATAAAAAACTAATAAAATCTATTTTTAAGTAAAACATAAAAAGTATTAATAAACAATCAGGAATGACTTAAAAAGCTAGAAAATTATAATACATCAAACCTAAGGCATTATGATATCTCATAAGAAATTTTCAAAGGGTAGATATTTAAGCTCATCCGTGTAAGAGTATTGTTTTTCTATTTTTTTCAACTCCACCGTCATCTGCTTCCTCTTCTTTTCTGTTTCTTTTTGCACTATAAAAATCTTTATTCTTTTAATTAAAAAACTCATAACCTAAAAAAAATTTACAAAAATGTATCTGTCATCAACTAATCACAAAATTAGACTTGAAAATGTCTTCGGGTTAATATATAAAGGCATCACCTTTCCATATTTTCCTTTCATCTACACTTTTCATTTCAAATTGATTGTCTTGTTTTGACTCGATAAGAAATTTAAGAAAGTTATTTTTTTAATTTTATAATATTTAGGGATAATGCACAAGTATCCCTTCAATCTATTACCCCCTAAACTTATTTTATTAATAATTTTCTACCCCTTTTTGGTCTACGTGGCACTATCTTGTGGGCTCAACGCTGGTTGATTTTTTTTTCAAGCTAGTGCCACGTAGGACGAAAAGGGGTAGAAAATTACTTATAAAATAAGTTCAGGGGGTAATAGGACCTTAGTATAGTATAAGTGTGTCTCTGGAATTTCGGGCATAGGTTGAGGGGGTACTTTGCATTTTCCCTAATATTTAATTAAAGATATATATAGTGTAGCAAAAAGGGAAAGAGACATTTTTTCTGTGAAATAGATTAAAAAAATACAAGACAAACAAATAATAAAAAAAAGCAGATGAATTGCGTCCGCTCTAAAAAATGCTAGAACTTCCTGCATCAAATGTATATTCACAAATAAGTAGCAGTTGCACCACCAATATAATGACCTACTAAAACATGTACTAAAAACACCTAAAATTTTATCATAATTTGATGGATGCCTTTACACTTACATAGACAATATGCTCTATCATCTTTTCATGTTCCTAATCAAACCTCTAATAGGGTCATCAAATTCAAAGCAGTCATACCTTACAAAGATACACTTTTTGCAACAATCTTTTTGAAGCAGCTCACATGATTTTTCTATGACCATCTCATCGAACGTCAAAAGCAATTTCCTCCCATAATTTAACATTATTTGAATTCAATCCTCCAGTAATATATTTGTAACAGTTGGAAAGATATGTGGTGATCATATTAAATGACCATCTATAAACATATTTCGACGGAGCAATGTAGAAAAATTATTAAATTACAAATCAAAATAAAATTCATACAATGAAAATACATGTAATAAACAATTATAAGAACTATATAAATACATATACATAATCCACTTGGACTTAGATTACATGGGGAAAAAATTGAAAAGAAAAAAAATGCTCCCATATATAATACATGTGTGAAATGACAACTTGAATTGTCAAAATAATTGGAAGATCGTGGAAGCAGCCGTTTTGGAAAAGTAAATGGTATAATTAGTGAGGATAGCCGTTTTAGAAAAAGAAGTATTTGTGGGTTTGGTTACTATTTATTTAATAATATAATTTAGGTAGAAATAATTAGTACAAAATACAAAAAGAAAATGAGAAAAAAAGGAAAATTGAAATGCTGACTTTTTAGCTATGCCACCATCAGCTGGCCAATGTTTCTGCTTTATATATCTAGAATGGAATAGGGTCAAAAATATCCTCAACTTTGATTTATTGTTTAAATTTACTTTCGCCGTTAAAATGAAGTTAGTTTTACCCTCATGTTATTAACATCACCAAATTTATCCTCCATTAGATGGATTGACCCAAATTGACTCAATTTAAAAAAAAAAAAAAAAACTAATTCCTTATTTTAATCCAATAACCAACCCATTTAAAATAATTCATCCCCATTTAAAATAACTCATCCCCATTCTCCAACATAAGAGTAACTGCAAGAATCGTTAAAATCCCTGAGCTAGCATAGTACCAATTGAAATAGCTTTCAAGAATCCTCTGGTTCTCGGGTTTTTTTCTATTTTCCAATTGATCAGCACCAAATATTATAGAACAAGGTCTAACAAAACCAGCTCAATTGACATAAATCCAAAAGATGAAAACAGAACAACAAGTTGGAGTGTTGTTGGTCCATTACAAACATGATGGATCTCAGAGCACTGTGAAGACTTGAGTTGTGGAATCATCGCTGTGAGCCATAGAATTATCATTCCCTGTCCATACTTTTGAGTTGAAAATCAAGGTGGACTGACAATCTAAGATATTATCTTTGTAATTTAATCTAATTAACAGATTGACATCAAAATACTCACAATAAGAGTGGAGATGAATCCATAGGCAACAGCCCTATACCGACCCAAGTAAAAATCAGCAGTAATTGCTCCAAAAAGAGCCAATACATTTGAAAGTGCATTCCATAGTCTAAGAATACTAGTTCCAGTTGCAGCACTCATGTTATAATATGTCATCAAATTGATTATCATTTTCGATTGTAAACCAAAACTTGCTACCCTTTCAAATGATTCATTCACTGGAAAAAAAAGCATGAAATAATTAGTACTAAACAATGTAAACACTTACAGATTGTAACACTTACAGGTAAAAAGGTAAACAACAAACCATAAATTTAGAGACAAACCCTAAGTCGTAATCAATAACTAAGTGTTATAGAAAGACAATTATCGAAGATTTGTTCAATTCGATACCTTAACAACGATTAGTACGAATTCTGATGGAGAAACTAGGTTGTCTTTTCTTCAACTCATATCAATCTGTTCTTGGGAGAGAATGAGGAAACTTGGGTAAATGGGTAAATGGGTAAAGGAGATGTTGGAGAATGGGGATGGGTTATTTTAAATGGGTTGGATTATTGGGTTAAAATAAGGAATTATGTTTTTTTTTTAAAATTCGGGTCAATTTGGGTCAATCCGTCTAATGAGGGTAAATTTGGTGAAATTAGTAACGGGAGGGGTAAAATTAACTTCATTTTAACGACGAGGGTAAATTAAACAATAAATCAAAGTTGGGGATATTTTTGACCCTTTTCCCTATATAGAATAATGTTACTACTTATTTCTTTTCTAAAATAGATTTTTATTTTTATTTATCACTTTTGACATATAATATTTTTTTTTTCATGTTTTACCTTTAACATTAAATACTATTCTTCAATTATTTTTCAACAGTTAATACTAAGAGTGTGTTTGGTATGAAGGAAAACATTTTCTGGAAAACATTTTCCAATTTTCTCATGTTTGGTTGGAACAAAAGTTTTGGAAAATGTTTTCCAAATCAACTCATTTTCCTCAAAATTAAGGAAAATGACTTCCCTTCAAAAATTAAGGAAAACATTTTCCAAAACTCTCCTCCAATTTCAAATTACATTTTTTTTTTAGAAAAACGTCAATTTTAAAAAAATATTTTTAATTTCAAAATTTTATTTTTTCACCCGATCCCTGCACCCCCCCAACCCCAATCTCTCCCCAAAAAATTAATTTTGCTTTTTTAAAAAAATTTCAACTTCAAAATTTTATTTTTAAACTCCGAACCCACCCACCCACTCCCCAACCCCGGCAGCCCCCCACCCACCCCCAACCCCCAAAATAATTAATTTTGTTTTTTAAAAATACTATCAACTTCAAATTTTTATTTTTTTTTCATTCCTAACCCCCCTTCCCCCCTATCCCACCCACTACCCCCACCCCACCCCCACCCCCACCCACAAATAATAATAATTTTGATTTTAAAAAATATTTTTAATTTCATAAATTATTTTTTACTCTAGTAAAAATAAAAGATGTCTCTCAAAAACATTTTTCATTCATAAATTAAACAATAAAAATCATTTTCAGAAAATATTTTCTACTCACCAACCAAACATGAGAAAATAAGTCCAAAATCTACTTGTTTTCCAGGAAAACATTTTCCTTCATACCAAACACACCCTAAGTATCAATTAATAGAAATAGTGTGATAAAACATATAGGGCAAAACACATAAATTACATTCTTTTAAGGATCATTTGTCTCTTATAAGTTTATAATTACAGAAATCTCTCAAACTAATACAATAATATAAGCATTGATACATTAATCTGATACGCGAGTATATTAATCGTTAAGTAAAATACATTATATTTTATACATGATATACTAATCTGATGCGCAAGATACATTAATCTGGTGCGCGAAAATAAATTTTTTTAAAAATCTATAAAACTAATAGGAAATAAATGATAATAAGAGAACTAGATGGTGAAATTTCTGTCATTTTTCTAACATATATCAATAATATTTTGTTAACGAGGGTATCAATGTATACCGTAATTAACATGTATTCTTTATTCATCTATTTTTTCCACAGTTGAGATTTTGAAAACCCTTGGCCTCTCTTATCCACTCTCAAAAAGAAAACCCCCATTTTCAATTTTGAAGAGCTCACTCCTCTCTGCAAACCCCCAAAAGCCACAGTTTCAGAAAACAAGCAAAAATGGCGGTGTCTTCAGGACTTTTCTCAGCTTTCTCTACTGTACGAACGGCCTTATTTTTGAAGTCGTCGTCGTCTTCTTCTTCTGTAAGGCTTGCCGGTAATCTGCGGATGGCGACATTCGCCGGCTCTGCGAAGGCAGCTACAACGGAGACAAAGAAGAGGGAACCAAGAGGCATAATGAAACCAGGTCGAGTTTCGCCGGAAATGCAGGCCTTCCTCGGCGGACTTCCGGAGATTCCTCGTACTCAAGCACTCAAGTTCATTTGGGCTCACATCAAGCAACACAACCTTCAGGTATACCTATTACACTCTGATTTTGGATGATTATATCGTATTGTATTGTTTTAATAAATATAATATTTGGATAAACTGAACATAATGTTTTACATCTTAACCCAACAATTTGAAAGATAAATATACAGGAAAGTAGTGTGCCGGGAGATATAACAATTTCAAATCGGTCCTTGTACAAAATGAGACTTTTTTTTATCAGTATTGGAATGAACGGTGTCCAGTTAGAGTGGATCTAATATAATTGACTGCTACAAGTTTTGGGTTGACTGTAGTTGATTGAATGATCGATAATTTGATATGTATATATCTTCTTGTTATTGTTGCATTAATGGGCTTCTTTTGGCTTTTATTCGGAACATATGTGCTGTAAATTATTTCGTTCTGGTGGTTAGCAGTAGCCTATGGGGATTTTATTTGATTATGCTTCCTTGACACTTAGAAAGAATGAGAAGCTTCTTAGTTTTTGATTGGGGTCTGTTATGTAAATTTTGAATAATTCGGACACATCATTAACAAAATCTGAGCCCAGGCTAGGTTCACACATAAGAGGGATACCCAAATGGTATGTTGATTATCTCTTGGGGTTGACGCGGATTGTGCCCGTGATGTTCTTTTCATTTGTATTTTTCATGTAACTGCATATATCGTACTTCTGCTATGGCTTATTTGTTAAATGCTCACTCGCGTGATTTGTTAACCTCTTTTAATTTGTGTTGGTGCTTATGAAATGAGTCTTCCGAAGTTGGTTATTGCATGAATATGTGATATGCATCTTCTCAATCTCAAGTAGAATCATAGTAACTCGTTTTTTTACTTTAGTGTAATTGGCATCGGTAATTCTGTCCCTTGATTCAGTAACATGCATGTTGTATGGTTATATTTTCCTAAATGATAATGTCTGCATCATTTACGTTTCGTTCTGTAGTTGCTAAGGATGAATCACTGGCTTTTTAACTGTTTATGAATTTGTAGCTCTTTTCTTTCTAGCCCAGAGCTTAGTTTGCCTGAGACAAGACAATAGTTATGTTCATAATCTCTCTCTCTCTCTCTTTTTGTATGTCGGTATCCAAATGATATGCACGGTATATGAAAAGATGAAAGTGACGTCTCAATTTGTCATTAATGGTGTTGGGTTGGTTAAACAAAGAGAGGCTATGTGCTGTTTCATGTGAACCTGTCTGTTTATTATGCATTGGGTTCATTCAATAACCGTTTTGAATTGAGCATGATGCCTGGATCATTTGTGCAGTCAACTTCCCCTAATCAAGAAAGGGCCAAGCTTATTATTCTGTATCTGTTTATTATCTATTTCTACTTCCCTCTTAAACCGAATCTTGGTGATGCTGTGTGACTATGTCCTTTGTGCAAACTTCAACCTTGATATTTAACACAGTTGTTGAGTAATCTATCTGCAAATCTTAATGATATTTGTTTCCATATTTGGATTGTCAAACTGTTCACCAGAACATAGTCAGGTTTTAAGTTGCTTAGACCCTCCAAAATGTTGTTGCTTAGACCCAGTATATAACTTATCGTGTTTGTATTGTGGATTATCTTTGTAGGATCCGGAGGACAAGAAGGTGATAATCTGTGATGACAAGTTGAAGAAGATTTTCGGAGGTAGAGATCGGGTTGGATTCCTAGAGATCGCTGGATTGATTAGTCCTCACTTTCTCAAGTGATCAAAGTTTAAAAAAAATTATGGAAGGAAATCTCTCCGTCTTCATTTTTTCTTTTTGGTGAATTAGATTCTAGAATGGATATTTTGAGGATATATCTTTTAGGACTCAAATATGTGGTTTGGTGCTTTGAAGGTGTCTCGACATATGACGAGACACAAGATTAAAAGACATTTTGGTAGTTTCAGATCACAAGATTCTAAAGTTTTTCTTACTTAAATTCTTTGTTAAGTCTCTCAAAACTAGAAAAGCAAATTAAAATGGAGGGAATCGTTTTTTTTGTTTGGGAAATTTGAATGCTATTTTTTTTTTTTTTCCAAATCTTCATATGTAGCTTTTGCTTTTGCAACTTAACTAGTTACTAGGTCTCGAGAAGGAAATCGTGCCAACTCTTGGTCCAATGGTTAGGTTGAGTATGACTAACGGTATAGTAAAGGATTTACTAAATTTTCGTTGTATACTTTTTTGTTCAAGAAAATAAAAATCAAGATTTGAATTTTAGCAATTAAATTTTACAAAACTTTAAAGAGCGATTTCAGATTATAACTCTATAATTTAAGGAACTATCTCTAGTATCTCAAATTCAATAGTTCATTATCTCTAATTGTTCTAAGTGCTATCGAAGAAGTTAAATTCATTTTTTGTTGCAAATCTCACTTACATTGCTATTTACGTCAGCAGTTACTACAACTCAATAATAAACCCTAGAACAATATCGACTACCATAGAATAACTCTCTAGTTCTTCCTTCTTTCGTTGCATGTGTAACACCTCACAAATTCTACGTTAAGGATCCTAACCACTTGTTTTATGTGTATTAGCTTGGTTAGGGAGATCTATTATTTGTATATATGTGCTAAGGTCCATTCTCAAGTGTATGAAGTGTACCACATTTAAGGTCATAAGGGACCTCTAGTACTAAATGGAGTTCAAAATCTGCCCGCCGATTAAGTTTTTTACATTAATTAATGCAAGGGTAAATTTTAAATGTTCGTATTGCTATATTATTAAGACTTATGTAGATCATAACCTCTAAACTAAATGTGTTTAAGTCTTTGTCAAACACCTATCGAATTAAAGGTACTTGAATCTTCTTTCTAACACATTAAACCTTTCATCTATCTAATATTTGTACACGAAGTTATGCCCATTTTAATGTACACTATCAAGCCACGCATCAGTTGCGTGTCAGAGGCATTTTCTGCGCGATATCGCGCTGAGGCAGTGGCTATTGCCTTCTTGCTACCTGGCTAAGTGCTTGACACGTTTTCGGCGCGATAGCATGCATCAAAAGATTCTTAATAACTCCTCAAAGACGTACTTCACATTTCTTGTTCAAATATTTACCCTAGAAGAGAAGTTCTCAAGAAATTAACTTCCTCCAAGGTAAGATTTGACCATAATATAATTTCTTTGTCTAACACCAATTAATATCTTTTTACTCGTGAAATACATATGTTTTCAAGAAAATCCACCTCTAAGGAAACTTTATTTCACGTGGCGCCTAGGTAGAGTGGTGACATGGCAAGTCTTCACAATGTGTTATGAATTTTCATTAGACATGTGCCGTCTATAATAGCAAACATGCAGATTTTTTTTATCAAAGTAGGCTATTACTAAAATCAATTTATCAAGATAATACGTTTTTTTAAAATTTTATAAAATTAGTATAAACATGGTTCTCAGTAACGTTTTAGGTAATATTTTATCCAAAAAAATTCAATAATAAAAAGACAAAAATCTGACAGAGTAAATAGACATAAAACATTATTGTCAGTAACGTTTTATAATTCGTTACTCTGAAGAACCTTTTACAGCAAAAACGTGAGAAAGACTTTGAACAAATTGGAGCTTGTCTTGTATCATTTCAATTTTAAAATTTGTGATTAAATCATATGAGAGATCGTCTTCTAGCCTAGGTAATCATTCCTTCCAAATATTAGACCAATCGGTTTCTTATGATTATTAAATATTAGAATATCAATAAAGAAGTTATTGAATTAATATTATTGATGCAATAAGTAAGCAAGACAACTATTAAAAAAAGAATTAATTGCTATCGTAGAAAATCCCTCCTCGCTCTCTTTTTTCTTGCAAAAATATTATCTATGTATGAAAAGAGAAGATAAGAGAAATTTATATATAAAGTTGAATGAGAAATGTACGACATTGAATTTTAATTTTTAATCATTCCAGAGAAACGTTATTGTGAGTCACATTTTAGTTGTAAAACGCGCCTCAGAGCAACGAAATATAAAACGTTATTGACAATAATGTTTTATGTCAGATTTTTGTCTTTTAGTTATTGAATTTTTTTGAATAAAATATTATCTAAAACGTTACTGAGAACCACGTTTATACTAATTTTATAAAATTTCAAAAATATATATTATTTTAATAAATTAATTTTAATAATAGCTTACTTTGGTCAAAACTTACAAACACGTAAGGTATATTGAGGAGGTATCATCTACACTCTTTCTTCTTACGTAATGGCTTAGAAACTTTGTAAGAATTTGTCACTTAGCAAATAATTTTGTATGTCATTCTCATCATAATTTATCGTTTAATATATCTACATAGTAGACATAGCAGGTGAACAACGAACTAGTATTTTTTTTTTTGTTATAGCTAATATATTTTCATAAATATTAAGGCATCTAAGAAGGGAAACAATATTATTTTTTTTATCAAATTTTAATTTAAATCTGATATTTTTGATAAAGCACGCTACCTAGATTAGATTAAAAAATTCTCTTAGTTTATTCACCTCTTGGATAATTTTTATTAATTTATTTATTTATCACGTAATCATTTTTTAGCTTAATAAATTAATGACCCTTGCATATAGCTTAATTCTTTATGTAATAAATGTATTTCATAGGACCTACAACTATAGACCTCAAAAGACCTTAACACTATATATATATATATATATATATATATATATATATATATATATATATATATATATATATATATAAAATTCGAATCCTTACGCTAGACTTTAGTTATATGGATTAGTAAAATAGAGTTTAGGATGACCTTATACACCTTAATCCGTTAGGTGATAACTGTACATCTTTTTTATCCTAAAAGAGTTGATCACATCGAAATTTGTGTTTCTAGAAAAAATGGTACAACAACCATGATAACATATTATCCTCATTATCTTTTACTAATTGTTTCACTGCTACTCAAATAACTATTAAGGTGTTTGACTTACGTGTAAAATTGCTTTTAATTATAAAAAGAAATAATTTTCTATTATTGAAAAGAATCTAAAAATTTATGCTTCTTAAAAAATGGAAGCATAAGCAAAACATTATTTTTTTATAAGACCAAACCATCATTGCGCTATATACATATTTATCAATATATTTTTTATATTTATTTATTTATTTTTATGGTAAATTTTCATATGTAGTGATTTAATTTGTGAAATAATTTTTAATTTTACTTTGCTTAATAATTATATTTAAATTATTATGTTAATATTATATTATTATTTAATTAATTTTTTATTTATTTATAATTAATGTTGATTGAAAATGTGAATATGTACTTTTAGTTCAATTTTTTTTGAATGTGTTTAACATATTAATTTAGTAAAAATAAAAATTAATTCAAAATTTTATAATAGATATTTAAAATGATTTTTTCTCTATAAATAATTTTAATATTAAACGGGAATTAGTACCGTCCTTTTTAGTAATTGACTTTTAAAAACACTTTTTAAAAATGATTAACCAAACTCAATCTACTTTTCAACAACGCTTGTCAAATAAATTAACCAAACACAAGCTATTATTTCTCAAAACACTTTTTTGAAAAGTCATTTTAAAAAAGTCCTTCCAAAAAATAAGTTATTTGTAATTATAATGCCAAAACAGGCTCTAAATATAATTGGTCACTCATTTGGAGATGACTAAAAATGTCTTTCTTTTCTTCCTAGTTGTAAACATTCATTAATATATTTTGCCGCTTAACTTTCATATCATCATAATTAATTCTATTTGTCTAAAAACTCCTAAATAAGTATATTGAACCCATAATATAAAACGAAAAAGAAATATCACTGTAACAACGACAAAATGATATGGTCATTAATTTTTATCTCACAAGTTACACTATAGTTGACTAGTCTTACTTCCATCTTTAATTGGTAATTTTGAAATTGAAAAGTAGGGAGGGGCTGTTTTATTTCTATGGTGAAATAAATTTTTGAATACATATACGAATTAATCGAATCTAAGAAAGTGACACCAAAGTGAAAAATCACCAATAATAATTTTGGATGACAATAGAGTGGCGTGGATACGGTGTGGGACGATTTAAGATTAGGCGGATGGGGCGATTTTAAGGTTATGGGGAGGAGTGAGATACGGAGCAAGTTGAAGTGGATTTTATAAAATCTTGAGGGATAGTGTGGGCTGTGGGCCTATACGACTTTATGCGATTCAAACATAATTTTCACTTTTTACGTATTATAAGGTGATAAAACATTATTTATTAAGATAATTTCTTTAAGTTGCTAAAATATTCAAGATATTAAATAAAAATGGTTTAGTAAAAAGTAATACAATTTCCTTCCTAATTGACCTTTAAACTTATTAAATTAATATAACTTAATGAAAAAAGATTTTTTTATATAAATTTTATTTTTAGTATCAATTTAATTAAAAAAAATATACTCAAAAATTTACACGAGAGAAGTTCATGTATAGGACGATGCGGGACAAGATAAAACACACTGAAAATGAAAAAAAGAATTATAAGAAAAAATATAACAAATTAAAATTTCACGAATTAATTAACCTCAACCCCTGTAATGACCCAGAAGGTCATTTTTGGAAATTTTGAACTATTCGTTAACTTTAGATAATTAGTTGATGGGTAAAATATTTGAGTTAATCGATAGTTAATGAACTAAAGTGATCATTTATTTTAAAATCTATACCACTTGACCTATTTATTGGAGTAAGTTAAAAGATGTATTTTTATTATTATTATTGATAACACAAGCCGATGACGGCTAATAACCCACTGGAGAAACAAGGTCGAGAATGAATAAGGTAAGTCACACATTCACTAATCCACTAATCTTGTATTGTTTATATGGATTGTCCATTATTATTATTATTATTATTTAGATAGATTATCAAAAGGTGATTGGTTGTAAAAGAGAAACTAATTGTGAATTAAAAATAAAAATTGAAATCAGATAACCTTATCTTTGGACTTGGGAATATTGTTAAGTGATTAATAGGAGTAATCAATTGAACAATGATTACGGGATGATTGGACAAGTTAATCATTGGGAGATGTTGAAGTTATATGATAGATGACTAATGATAATAATAAAAAAAAATAGGTTTTCTCAAATTACTTACTACATTATAATTTAAGTTATAAGATTAAATTAAATTGAGAATAGTTGCGATATGTGGGTTCTTCGAATAATATTATGATTCAAGTTTGGATATATTGGTATATTTTATTACATATTGGGCGAATTGTATTATATAAATACTATTACATTTATGAGTTTGGAGAAAATAAAACATAATCCTAAACTTGAAATTTGGAAAATATGAGAGTTGCTATATTAATTGGAAAAAAAATTACTTGATTAGGAATTTGAGTGAGTTTTTGGGTCTAAACTAGACACATAGTGATATGAGTGTCGTTAGTTCAAAATCTTATTGTGATTGTTATGTGAATAGATTGCACTTATTTGGGAGCTCAACGAAAGTGGAAGGCTTAAGTGTCGGAGTGAATTCTTGATTATTTGAGGCAAGTGGATTTCTAAACTCTTGTTAAGTGTATGGAATGCGAGTATTTCCTTGTGGTATATGTTTGTGAGTAATGGGATTTGGTGATGGGTTGACTTGTCCACCTTGATTAATTCTAATGATGAAAACAAAGAGTAATAAAAGACAATGTGAATAATTGTTTGTGTGTGATGTGTTGATAATGGAGAATTGTTTGAAA
Source organism: Solanum lycopersicoides (assembly GCA_022817965.1). Lineage (NCBI taxonomy): Eukaryota > Viridiplantae > Streptophyta > Magnoliopsida > Solanales > Solanaceae > Solanum > Solanum lycopersicoides. Next base: position 71,603,592 of record CM040627.1, on the reverse strand, counting down.
GGCTTGTTGAATCATTGTTGATGTTGTTGTGAATTGTGCAATGTTATGAAAATGGTCATTTCCTCGTTATTTTTGTGAACATGTCATTTGCATTGTTCTGCATTGTTCTGAGACATGGTTGTGACAAGTGTTATGTGCATTGAGAAAGAATGAGAAATTAAAGAAGATGTACCATTTCGAGGGTCGTATCGCATGCCGCGATGTATACTATATTTCGAGGGATGTTTCGTGCACTGCGATTGTTACTATTATCGAGGGTCATGTCGTGCGCCGCGAAAGATGCATGGATAGATATGTCCCCCATGGGTCCCGGACTGAGAGACAATGGTGTGTGTATCACTAGGTCAGACATGCATCATTATACTTGACATTGCATTCCATTGCATTACACATACTTATCATTAGTGAACTTGATATTTTGTTTTGTTGATCTTGTGATGCCTTTCTGCGGAACTTATGATTGATGAATACTGAGCTTGTTATTGAGGATATGTAATTTGTTGAAGTGTTGTCGTTGAGGATATGTAATTTGTTGAAGTGTTTGTTATTGAGAATATGTAATTTGTTAAAGTGTTGTTGTGGAGGATATGTAATTTGTCTAAGTGTTGTTGTTGAGCTACGTGCTATGTAAACTGTGAGCTGTTAGGTGCTGTTTGCTTCTACAAATTTTTGTAGGTTATGAGCCTGGATTTTTATGGTACTTGTCATTCTCTTCTTTTCCGAGGCTTCTTGTAGATTTGTGAGGTAGGTGTTTGTCGTCTCAATATACTTTCTTTCTTCTTAATGATGATCTTGTTCTATTATAGAAACAAGTTCATTTGAGACTTGAGTTTTTCTTTTGAATCAATTGTAATACTTTAGAGGCTTGTATATGTGACAACCAGGTTTTGGGGGTATTTTTAAGTTGATTGTAAATTTTTTCGCATATTATTGTAATTGTTCAGTTTTAGGCTGACTTGTCTTGGTGGGATAAGACGAGTGCCATTACGTCCATTTTTGCGTCGTGACAAAATGGTATCAGTGCCCCATGTTCATGGATCTCACGTGTGTACAAGTCAAGTCTAAATAGATCTCGAGTATCGGTACGGAGACGTCTGTACTTATCTTCGAGAGACTATAGTGACTTTTAAGAAAAAAATTCTTCACTTCTTCAATCTCTATTGTGCGTACTTGGTCCCATTTTGATTCATATCGCTTCACTCCATTCACTTTCGCTTATGTGATGACTCGTGCGTAGTTCCTCATTTGAGTACTTGGTGTGTTGTATATGTTTTAAATGTTAGGTTTGTTATAAACGTGGAATGATAGACTTAAGGAAGGTTATTTGTCAGATTTGAAATGTATAATGATTTGAATAGATTGAGTTTGGTGATAAATTGATGAAATATTTTGAGGACATATAAATGATGAGGTTGAACAATAATTTGACGTATTTTTATGAATGTGCTTATTTTTTTGTTATTTGCCCCAATAGAGCGACTAGTACTTGTGTGGAATAGGCAATATCTTGATTAGTTCGATAATTGGAAGTGGAATGATTAAAAGAATGGATAGGTAATGACCAGTGTTACTTTGAAAACTATAGTTAGTAATGTTGAAATAACATATACGAGTTTCTTAGTGAATGATGAGGGTGATGTTGCACCAATCAAGGTTAGAATCTTTCATAGATTGAGTGTATATCAAAAAGGGTCATAATACAACTACTATAATGTTACCAATTCTCACGTGTTTAGAGTTAGAGAATGCGTTACTCTTGTCATTGACCTGATCTACGAAAGGAAGCATATCGCTTTGGACGAGAGACCGAACGTATTTGATAGTGTAGGTTAGTTACTTAATGGGGCAGGAATGTGTAGACTAATTGGGTACAATCTTCTCGATAGGTATGATGTGTTTTAGTGGTGGATTTGACGGACTTTCACGATGTGATACTAGTGGTATATGAAAACGGCTATGTTGACTGTTAAGCGTGAATACTTACTACATAAACAGTTATCAGTTGTATTACATGCTCATATAATAAGGTTCGATGTCTTATTCAATTTGAGAAACCTACTAGGTTGTTATTAAAGACGAATGAGTTAGACATTACATTGTAAGGAAAACTCTAGTGGTGGATCATTGATATAATGTTAATGTGTTAAGTTGAGAAGTGTATCATGAGGGATTCCAAATGAGGATCAGTAATTTCATCTTAAGGTCCAAGGGAATGGATAGATACCATAGTGGAAAATTTATGGTGAAGTCTCAAAGAGTATACTTGTGTGAAGGTAATTGAAGATTTTAGTAAGAAAATACATATAAGATTGAGTAATTTTGGTTGGTATAACTGAATTTAAGGTGTCATATTGATAAAAAAATTTACTTCGTGGTGATGACAAGAGCTAGCTAACCATGATGGTAATAAGAGTTCGTGATGGATTGTGATTGAGATGCAACTATATAATACAAATTATTGGTTAAACGAACTTGGTATTGTAATGACGACTTGCGAGCATTTATGGTTGTGGTTTGATATTATTTGGTGAGTAGCTTGATTGCGTGGATAGTTATAGGAGGTGCTGAGACACCGCTTGAATTATATTGAAAAGAGCTAGAGTCATAATGAAAAGAATTAGTGTAGTGTAGTTTAGTCTTTAGAAAGAGGCGATCGAGAACAAGGATATTTATTGAGATTGTAAGGGCCAAAGTCATATCTTCAGATAGAGTGAATAATTGAATTCAAAGACATGTGGTTTAATCTATTTTGCTCAGATTATTCTGATGGTTTTACGGGTTTATCATATTAGTTAAAAACTATTGGATAAAACTCAAAAAAGGCGTGTACTCAACTCGAGTCTGCTCATAAGTTTGTTTTATGGTTTTGAGTTTGGTAGTAAGTACAACTAAATTTTTAGCAAAACATATGATAAGGTCGATGGAGAGGCGATCAATGATAAGCTAAGATACGTGAATTCATAAAAATCTTCAAGGTATGAGCTAATGTTGATAGATAAAGGGATTGGGTTAGACAGTTGAATTCAAAATTCAAGTTTTTCATGGTGAGTTTAGGTTTGTGATAGTGTGTTTTGTCAAGGTATGAATTGGTAAGGTAAGAAAAGATCGATCGCATTGAGTATTGAATATTTGGAAAGAATATGTGCAGGTTTGGATCGTAGAGTATGTTACTTTTGATTATTAAAGGGCCAAAGAAGGTATTTCTCTTAAATTTTTTTGTTTAAAGTATAAGGTAAAAAATCATGGGTTGTTGGTGAAATGATTAGATAGGTAAACAAGTTAGTTACAAGAAAAAGAGTATGGTGTATTAAAGGGTTCAAGGTATTTAAAAATTTACCTCATGAAAAGAATTTAAGAAATGTGAAGGAATAAGATCTCTCGTATAGATCGTTGGTTTGGAGTTAAAGGTTGTATAAATTTTTACCTTTGTGTTCAGATTATGGTAGGTGACCTATGTATGCGCAACATTATGGACCTACAATTCTACATGATTAATGAAGATTTTGATGGGATTGAAACTACTTTGTTGATGGGACGATGTAGACTGTTATGATGTGTTACATAGGAATTTGATGGTTAGTATAGACTATGAGCTTATAATATATAAGATTATTGGGGTGACTAAAATTTTTTAAGTGTTGGTATGAGGTATATGATGGTTTGAATAGGTAGTTGAAAAATGGTATGTGAAAATTAGCGTGAAGTTGACATTGTGATTCAATTATTTTACCTCAATGGAAAAGTAATTTTAGATTGGAAATTAGTGATATCATCCTTGAATGAGAATCTTATTTATCACGTGATGCTTAAATTAAAAGAGAGAGAGTCATGGTTCAAAATTTTGAAGGTTATATGTATTTGCTAAAAAGACTTTGATACTAGTGATGGTTTGAGAGTAGGTAAATGGATAGTGTGGTTATGATGTTTGTTGATATTAAGAATGTTGACTTCAATGGAGTATTGTGAGATGTATGTGAGTTGATAAATCGAGTATGTATAAGATTGTAATGAGATCAGGCTAGTTATTTGTGGGTGACTAAAAATTGATATGGAGTCATCTAAAATATAACCGTTTGATATGTTCACTATGAAAGAGTATCTTATGTTATCAGACCTTGGTTATGTACATTTTTAGGTGACCACCTACTTCATTTCAGACATGGTTTGGAGTGTGATTCGCTGCATATGCTCGTGTGTGTTTCTACATCTATGGGTGAATTCCTAGTGGTGGATCGGGTATACCGATCCTGATATGTTCTCTTGATATGGTAGGATTCTTGGACATACTTAGTCATTTCAGTTATGATAGATTTGACGTTGTTGAGATAGTTAAAATATACTGATGTACCGTGGTTTTACGGTACTTTTAATGCTTTTTCCTTAAGTTTAGTGGGTGTCCAAAGCCTTTTCGTATTGATTTTTGATGTAGGTTTCTCTTTATTTGCAGGAAATCTGTCCAAATGATAACGCGGAGGTTTTGAGCAGAAAATTGCAGAAAGACCACCTACGGAGCCCACGACGGTCCGTCGTGACTGTGACGGTCCGTAGGTGGCATCGTAGCGAGAAAGAGCAGCTGCTGAAGGAAGATGGGGAAGTCTTACCAAGTGTGGGACTACGAAAGTTCATGACAGACCGTCATAGTCACAACGGTCCGTCCTGCTTGTTCGTTGTGGTTGTCAGAGAGTAGTCCCAGTACCCAAATTCCAAAAAATTAAAGTGTTGTGGAACGAAGCCCCTTGACGGACCATCATGCTTGCAAGGGTCCGTCAGACCTGTTCGTCGAGGGTAATGAAGAAAGCAGCAGAAGAGTTGGTGAAGTATTGGACGACGGAGGCCATGACGGTCCGTCGTGCCCACGACGGTCCATCACGAGGTCCATCGACTCAGACGTGTTTGGACAGATTTTCATTAATTAGAATCCTTCTTTTATTAGGTTTTGTTTTTATTATAAATAGTTCGAAAAACCTCGTTTTTGGGGTTAGACTCTTGGATATTTTTTAGTACTCTTGTTTTAGTGTTTGAACTATTGATTTTGGTATTTGATATACTTTTTCTGGAATCGATTGTTGGTGTTTTTGTTGATTAATCAAGTGAATTCTGGATTTTATTCATTCTCATCAAAGTAAGTGCATGAATTATTACATTATCAATATGAATTGTGTGAATATGACCATGGGTAACTAAACTCCATAACTAGGGTTGTGGGAACCATGGGTAAATAACAAGGTAAAATCTAGCTAAAATAACAAGTCTTGAATAGTGTCTTGCATGTATTGATAATTCTTTCATTTAGAAGTCTTTTTAACGGATGGCCAACATTAGAACCCGCCTTAATGCTACTTGCCGGACCAAGGAGGTAGATAATAGGAAAAGAATTATCAACGTAGATTTAGTGTATACTATCTAATAGGCTAGTGTTGGTTGGTACGTAGTAACAACTTCGTCAAATATCGATTACGATGCTTAATATGAGGTAAAGATAAGATTTAGTAAAGCAACACACGTAGCCGAACCAAGGTGCGGAGTGAAATTCTCTAGATGCCGGACCGAGAATTTAGAGATACCTAACTTATCACTTTGCATGCAAGATATTAGGAAAGAATTGTTATAGTTAGAATTACCGAGTTAGGAGCCTGTGGGGAACACTTAAGCCCTAGTTAATCTCATCACTTGATTAAAACTTCAATACTTAAATCTGTTAGTTGATTACTTTAACTTAGTTAATTGTTTTTATTAATTAAAACTCCTCTTTTAGTTATTTGTTTTCTCGGAAAATAGTTGACTAAATAGTAGTAACAATAGAATAAAGTTAAGTCTGAACCATTTTCCTTGTGGGATCGACCCTAACCTCATTAGTTGGGTTCTCTACTTGATACGACCGCTTTTACTTCTTATTTGAGAAGTAAGTTTGAGCGTATCAAATTTTGGAGCCGCTGCCGGGGAAAGTGGCTTTGAGATTAACTTAAAACTTATTACTAAAGTTTAGTCAATATTTTCCTAATTTTACTTTATTTGTTGTTTTTGTCTCTTGCAGAACTAACTTCCTTGTATGCCAAATACGCGGAGAGGAAGAGAACCTTTGTTTCCCTACGACCACGAATTAGAGCGTACATTACGAAATATGAATCAAAACTTGGATATTAACGATGATGATCCCAACCAGGACATTCCAGCTCCAGTTGATGCTCATGGTCGATTATTACCCAAAAATCGTGGTGAAGATGAACAAAGGGGACAAAACCCTGCCCCACGTCCTCAAGAGTAGTACAGAGGTTATGATAACATTGCAGACTCTGACGGGCCACTTGTCTTGCCTCCTCTACCACACGGCCACACTTTTGTGGTAACCAGTAGTCTAATGCAAATGCTCACTGCTAGAGGTTTGTTTTCAGGGCTACCTTCTGAAGATCCACATGCCCACATCGCTAAGGTAAAGGCAGTGTGCAAAAGTTGTGTAGGGAGGCCCGATTTGAACATGGATGTAATTGGGCTAAGAGTATTTCCTCTTTCACTGACGGGAGAGGCTGCTATATGATTTACTGAGCTCCCTTATAACTCAATCTTCACTTGGAATCAACTGAGGGATGCTTTCTTAGCACGTTACTACTCGGTCTCTAAGAAACTAAATCACAAAGACAGAGTGAACAACTTTGTGGCACTACCGGGAGAGTCAGTTAGCAGTTCTTGGGATAGGTTCACTTCATTCTTGAGAAGTGTCCCCAATCACCGCATTGATGATAAATCACTTAAAGAATACTTCTATCGGGGCAGGATGATAATAATAAAGCGGTATTGGATACTATAGCGGGTGGTTCTTATGGAGAGTGTCCTTATGCCGAGATTGCTGAAACGTTGGAGAAAATCTCCCGAAATAATAAGGGATGAAGTACTAGGAAGTCAGATACTGGAAGAAACACCTTTGCAGTGCAATCCGCACACAACCCAGCCACAGACGAGATTCGTGAAGAGATGGCTTAGATAAGAACTGAGCTTGGGTTGGTGTTAAAACATGTCACTGGAGGTCCTGAAAAGGTAAATGCGGTGAACTACTTGTCTAAACCATCACCGCCGAATGATGAGTATAATTATGAGGAGGATTCTTATGCGGTAGCTGAGCAGACGGGGGGTTTCCGACCGAATGCCCAAGGCTCCAATCAGGAGAATTGGCGCCAAGGTCAAGGAAACCAAGGTCGGAACTATGGGAATTATAACCATGAGGGTCATTATGTCCGAGATGGAAATTACAACCGCGACAACAACTTCAACAGGGCTAACTATGGTAACAGAAATGATAGGAGTGGGCCCTATGTTCCTCCTCAAAATCGTGAAGTTGCTCCTAGGGATGGTGGAGGTAGTATGGCGCGAGTTGAGGATATGTTGCACAAAATGATGAGGAGGTTCGATGCTAGTGATGAGCACACTAAAGAGTTAAGGAGTGATTTAGCGGGTATTGGGCAGAAAGTCGATACACATGCAATATCGATTAAGCAGCTTGAGTTGCAAATGGCCCAATTATCTGCGACTGTGAACACACGGCAACCGGGCACTCTCCCTAGCAACACTGTCCAAAATCCGAAAAATGATGGACACTGTATGGCAATCACTACTCGGGGTGGTAAGCAAACCATTGACCCACTTATGCCGTCTGATGTAGAAAATGTGATAAGAGATAATGATAAAGTGGTGGAGCTTAGTGGTGAGTTAGAAGATAAAATGGGAAAAGATGCTGAAGTGCCCAAAAAGGTGACTCCCATGCCTAGACCACCCCCCTTCCCTCAAAGATTAGTGAAAAAGACCGAGGATGGTAAATATCGGCGTTTTATAACGATGTTGAAGCAGCTTTCCATCAATGTCCCTTTGGTAGAAGCTCTGGAACAAATGCCCGGTTATTCCAAGTTTATGAAAGATCTGGTTACGAAGAAAAGATCGGTCACTTTTGAGGATGATGATAGAATGCAGCATTGTAGTGCTATTGCTATAAGGTCTCTAGTGCAAAAGAGGGAAGATCTGGGTGCTTTCACTATTTCTTGTACAATCGGGTTATTACATTTTGCGAAAGCATTATGTGATCTTGGGGCAAGCATAAATCTTATGCCCCTCTCGATTTACAAGAAGTTGGGTTTGGGTAACCCAAAGCCCACTGCGATGCGGCTACTGATGGCCGATCGAACAGTAAAAAGGCCTATTGGGATACTCCACGATGTGCTAGTAAAAGTGGAGTCGTTCATATTTCTGGCCGATTTTGTTATTCTTGATTGTGAGGTTGATTTTGAGGTGCCTATTATTCTTGGGAGGCCATTCCTTGCTACGGGTAGAGCCTTGGTTGATATGGAAAAAAGGCAGATGAAATTTCGGTTGAACAATGAAGAAGTGACCTTCAACATTTGTAGGTCCATGAGGCAGAGTGGTGAGCTTCAATCGGTGTCTGCCATATCCTACAAAGTTAAAAAGTCATCCGAGGTACAAATTGAAGAATGTCTGGGTGTTGAAGCACTAGCGGCAGTGATCATGAATTTTGATAGCGAGTGCATTGAAGAGTATGGGTCATTGGTCGCGGCACTTGATCGAGGTGATGTTCGGTTTAAACCGAAGAAATATGAGTTAGACATGAAGAACCGCGAGTCTCCACCCGCAAAACCATCTATAGAGGAGGCTCCAAAGTTAGAACTAAAAGCTCTCCCACCTCATCTGAGGTATGAATTCTTAGGAAACGATGATACTTTGCCGGTAATCATTGCATCAGATCTGAATGTACAACAAGTTGAGAGTTTGGTGAAAGTGTTAAAAAGGTTCAAAAGAGCTATTGGGTGGACTATTGCGGATATTATTGGGATCCCTCCGGTATTTGTTCTCATAAAATCCAACTCATGCCTGATCATAAGCCCAGTATTGAGCATCAGAGACGCTTAAATCCACCTATGCAAGAGATAGTGAAGAAGGAAATTATTAAGTGGTTGGATGCCGGAGTAATATATCCAATCGCTGATAGTAATTGGGTATGCCCTGTTCAGTGTGTACCTAAGAAAGGGGGAATGACTGTGGTCCCCAATGAAAAAAATGAACTTGTTCCAATGAGACCGGTGACTGAATGGAGGGTGTGTATGGACTACCGGAAATTAAATGCATGGACCGAAAAAGACCATTTTCCTATGCCCTTCATGGATCAGATGTTGGATAGACTTGCTGGAAAAGGGTGGTACTGTTTTCTTGATGGTTATTCGGGGTACAATCAATTTTCTATTGCACCGGAAGATCAAGAGAAAACCACCTTCACTTGCCCATATGGGACCTTTGCTTTCAAGAGAATGTCGTTTGGGTTGTGCAATGCACCTGCCACATTTCAGAGATGTATGATGTCGATATTTTCCGATATGGTGGAGGACACTATTGAGGTATTTATGGATGATTTTTCTGTGGTTGGTGACTCCTTTGAGCGGTATTTGAGTCATTTATCTGAGGTTCTTAAGAGGTGTGAAGACTGCAATCTAGTACTAAATTGGAAAAAATGCCACTTCATGGTGAAAGAAGGTATTGTTTTGGGTCATCGCATTTTATAGAAGGGTATAGAGGTTGATCGAGCTAAAGTCGAGGTAATAGAGAAACTTTCCCCACCTATCTCTGTAAAAGGTGTGAGAAGCTTTTCTTGGGCATGCAGGTTTTTATCGGAGGTTCATCAAAGATTTTTCAAAATTTGCGCATTCTTTGTGCAAACTGCTGGAGAAAGAGTGTAAATTTTATTTTGATGAATCCTGTCTTAAAGCATTCGGCGAGTTAAAAGAAAAGTTGGTGTCTGCACCTATCATTATTTCTCCGGATTGGAGCAGTCCATTTGAGGTGATGTGCGACGCTAGTGGGGTTGCTCTAGGTGTGGTATTGGGACAAAGAAGGAACAAAATCCTTCATCCCATTTACTATGCTAGTAAATCCCTCAATGAAGCCAAGAAGAACTACACAGTGACTGAGCAAGAGCTCCTTGCAGTAGTCTTTGCTTTTGAAAAATTTCGCTCCTATTTGCTAGGTACTAGAGTTATAGTGCATACTGACCATTCATCGTTGAGATATTTGATGGCAAAGAAGGATGCAAAACCGAGGTTGATTCATTGGGTTTTACTACTGCAAGAATTTGACTTTGAGGTGAGAGATAGAAAAGGGACCAAAAATCAAGTTGCTGATCACTTGTCCCGTTTAAAAGATGAAGCAATGAGAGAGTTAGGGGATAAGACTGATATTGATGATACATTCCCCGATGAGCATGTATTGGCTGCCTCTCAAGACTTGATTCCATGGTTCGCAGATTTTGCGAATTATCTGGCGAGCGATATTGTTCCACCGGACTTGTCCTTTCATCAAAGGAAAAAGTTCATGTACGATGTGAAGAAGTTCTTTTGGGATGAACCATACTTATATAGGAGTTGTGCCGATGGGCTTATTCGGCGTTGTGTGCCAGAAGTTGAGATGTTGAGTGTCTTGGAAGCATGTCATTCTTCACCCGTTGGTGGACATCATAGTGGTATACGAACCGCTCATAAGATCTTACAATGTGGCTACTATTGGCCAACTATTCATCAAGATGCTTATGAGTTCGCCAAAGCATGTGATAGTGCCAAAGAGATGGCGGCATTTCAAGAAAGCAAGAGCTCCCTCTAAACCCCATTCTTGTGATTGAATTATTTGATGTTTGGGGTTTTGACATTATGGGTCCTTTTGTGAGTTCTCATGGAATGAAGTATATTTTAGTAGCGGTTGATTATGTATCTAAATGGGTGGAAGCTATCGCCCTCGCAAATAATGAAGGGAAGAGTGTCACTGCGTTCTTGAAAAAGAATATATTCTCTCGATTTGGTACCCCAAGGGCAATTATTAGTGATGGGGGATCCCACTTTTGCAACAAATTGTTTAAGAGATTATTGGATAAATATGGGGTTCGCCATAATGTGGCCACTCCTTACCATCCTCAAACTAGTGGGCAAGTTGAGGTGTCAAATAGGGAGATCAAACAGATTTTGTCAAAAACAGTGAACGCTAGTAGAACGGATTGGTCAAGAAGGCTTGATGATGCTCTTTGGGCCTACCGGACAGCATATAAGACTCCCATAGGTATGTCCCCATACCAACTTGTATATGGAAAGGCTTGTCATCTACCGGTTTAATTAGAGCATAAAGCCATGTGGGCTATGAAGAAGTTGAAAATGGATTGGAATGAAGCTGCAGAACAACGGTTAAATGGGTTGAATGAACTCGATGAATTTCACCTAAAAGCTTATGAAAGCTCAGCCCTCTACAAAGAAAAGATGAAGAAGTACCATGACCTAAAGATTGATAAACGAGAGTTTATGGTTGGGGATTTGGTGCTTTTATTCAATTCTAGGTTGCGCTTGTTTCCGGGCAAGCTCAAGTCCAAATGGACTGGCCCTTACTTGATCACCCAACTATTCCCTCATGGAGCGGTTGAGTTGGAAAACAAGAAAGGTGTGCGGTTTAAGGTGAATGGACAACGAATAAAAATCTATTCAGGGCATGCTGAATCAGCGAATGAAGTGATTGAGGCATACCATCTTGATGAAGTCTGAGTAATCGAGTGTCCTCCGTCGTGCCGCGACGTTAAATCAGGCGCTGGTTGGGAGGCAACCCAATATGTATCCTCTAAGCCAACTATAGTTTTCTTTCTAGTAATGGTAGCATTTTCTCTTGTTTTTTTTTTAGAAGTGTTGGCTAGAGCGTAGTTTAGGGTCCGTGTCCACTAACTGTCCAGTCAAGCACATAAAGAATAACCTAATGGGTGTTAATTTTTGCAGGTAGCACATCACCAGGAAATTTCTGCAGAAAATTACTCTGCGACATTCCCTGACGGATACATCGACGGACCGTCACGCTTGCGACGGACCGTCGCATGAATCCGTCGTGCCAGGTACGTTTTTCATTTGTTTTGAAAGTTAGGGCACCCGCGACGGAACTCACGACGGACCGTCACACATGTGACGGACCGTCGTCGGGGACTCGTCGCATCATTAACCAGCAACCCGACCCGACCCAGCTGGGGAATTTTAAAAGTTTTAAACCTTTTAAACTCCCCACCCCTTCACTTAAACCTTTTCTTTCCCTCTTTCTCCCATTTCCTCCCTTTTCAACTTCCTTCCACTCTCATCCTCTTCCATATCAACTGATCCACCATCACTTCCCCATATTCCCACACTCTCATTTTCCCCTTCCCACAATCTCCTATTTGCTGGTCGGAGTCTTCTGCTGTGTTTCTGATCTATCTAGCTGTGTGCCTCACTTGTTTGTTTCTTCTCCACTTCTCAAGGTCTCAGGTATGTGTTTCTGATCTCTACCCATTTACACTACATTATTGTTATTAATTACTATTGGCCTGTTTCTTTTTGTTGGGTTTTTGATTTTTGACTCCTTGTTGAATGCTAAATACCTTATGACATGCTTTAAAGACTCACACTGATAAATAAAATTGATGTGGGTAGTGCGTTAACCGAATCAAAGCGGGGGTATATGTTTTTGAAAACTTGTCTGACCTAGGTTGATAGTCCCCCGAATTGACATGTTAAAACTCGAGAAAATAGTTCTTTAGCATTGCTAGTTTCCTGGGTATTTGGGTTAGAAATATGTGGGTTACTATCGATCCTTTAGTTTGGACTCACAGGAGTTGATTGTGGCATCCTCAGTTCTGTCACTGAATGACAGAACGAGAGCCCGTCATCGGACCATCATACCCACGACAGACCGTCGTAGGGTCCGTCAAACACCCCACTATTTGTTTTCCCTAAGTGTCCACTAATGGACATATGCGACGGACCGTCGTGCCCTCGACGGTCCGTCCTGCACAACCGTCATGGTTGTCAGAGACCCAGTCCTAAGGGTCTCCAACTTTTTCTAAGTGTCCAATTACGGACCTATACGACGGACCGTTGTACCCACGACGGTCCGTCCTGCACAACCGTCATGACAGTCAGAGATCCATCTCCTAAGGGTCTCCATACTTTTTCTAAGTTCCCCATGACGGACATCTACGACGGACCGTCATGAGCACGAAGGTCCGTCATGCTTATCCGTCATAACTGTCAGAGACTTTCCTTCTGAGGGTCTCCAAATAAATATTGTTCGAGTAATACATGACGGACCCCATGACGGTCCGTCGTACTCACGACGGGCCGTCAACTGGTCCGTCGTGTTTCACTGCTACTTCAGAGATGTCATTACAGCTTTGATCTTATGTGTATTTTGTTTCGTTTTTGCTTGTCTTGTTTGCTCCTTCTAGTACTAATAATGATTCTTTACAGGTACTATCTCTCATGGCACCGAAACAAGATCGAGTTTATGCACGTGGGCGTTCAAAGTCCGTCGCCTCGTCTGCCCGACTTGTTATAGGCTCTGATGATGAGCATGATCCCGAGTACGTGCCCCCAGGCACTGCCACTCCAGCACGAGCTGCACGTGCAACCAGAGCCACGCCCAAGAAGGTGGCGTCCGGCATAGTCACTGCCTCCCAGTCTGATGAGGAGCGCACACTGACCGGCACACCTTCTGGGTCAGCTGCACAAGACGAAGGAGCGTTTGTCTCCTTAGGAGTTTCTTGGTCGGAGGAAGCCTCCGGGTCCGCAAAAGCCTATGCACCCGCCACAGCTGCACAATTTTCCTCGTCTGATGAGGCTGACAGTACTGATTCCACTCCAGGCTCACCGACTGGAGTTCCCGCCCCGGTTGCCGACCAGCCCAACCGGTTGTGTGTCGACGGGCAATACCAAGTGTATTCAGACGCCAAGCTGCTAAATGATAAGGGTGTCATGACACAGACCCTTACACTGGAGAGGCGGGTCCTTACGGGAAGTCTCCCCACCATGCCGGATATCCACACTCTCTTCACCAGACACCGGCTAGAGTGGTTGGCACGTTCTTTGGGCCGATACAGTGAGGAGTTGGTCTGAGAGTTTTACGCCTCTTATGTGGCTACTCTCCGATCACAGATCGATAGGTGGGCTGCCCCCGCCAAACAGGCCCCACTTGATCACGTCAGAGTCCGCGGCATATAGGTCGACATCTCCCTGCCAGCCATCCGCCGGTATCTGTACGGCGAGGATGTTGATGCCACCAGGACCCCTCTCACCGCCGAGTTCAACTACCGGTGGCAAATTGTTAAAGAGGGCCGATTCTTGCGTGAGCCATCGCTGAGAGATGGCCCAGCACTTATCTATTGATGGAGAGGCTGCTGACTGGGTAATGGAGCCGAAGGGAGCCATCAGGAAGGCTAACTTGACCTTCACGGCTAAGTTTCTATGGTTGATTGTTCGCCACTGCCTCTCCCCTATTGCTGCAGATAATATAGTTACATGGGATCGCGCAGTTCTGATGGCAGCGATGATGGCAGGGTTTGAGGTTGACTTCGCTTGGCTTCTTCAGGCGGTCATGCACGAGAGGGCTTTCAAGGTCACCACTACTTACCCTTTTTCGTGCATGGTGTTTTCCTTATGCAGGTCCGCAGGTGTGCCCATCTGGCACATTGATCAGCTCAAGACCCCGTAGGGCAATGTTGATATCGGCCTCATCAGGGATGAGGCCAATGAGTTGGCTCCACGCAGAAGGCCCTGCCCGGAGGTGCCTCCACTCGGTGAGAACCTGTCAGATACTGTAGCGCATGCTCAAGCGGCTACCCAGGCTGCTTCTGCACCCACTTACACTACCCCGGTCGAGTCTATCCCGGGTAGTAGCACTGCCCCGAGCTCCTCTCGCTCAGCCCCTTCCCCCGCTCTTGTCCCACTTGCTAGGGTCCAGAAACTAGATGCTCAGATGGCCACACTTCTGCATCACATCCAGCCTTGGATGCAGAGGTCTATTGCTGAGGCGGAGGAGCGCATGGAGCGTAAGATGGCACAGCACACAGAGAGTAAGATCTCGGAGGTTCATCAGCGCTTAGACGCTTTTGAGTTGCGGGTGCTAGCCCGGCCAGCCCCTCCGGTGGACGTGTCGACCCTTCAGGCTGCAGTTGAGAGTTTGCGAGCGGATCTTGATGCGATCCTAGAGGCTAGGGTGCCTGAGTCTGAGGCCCCTTCTGCAGAGCCTGCTGAGGACACAGTGATGGCTGCTTTATTCTCCACTTCTGATATTCCACCACCTCCCCCACGAGAGCATGCCAAGAGGCGCAGGGGTCGAGAGGAGGATGAGGCTAGGGCGAGGAAGAAGGAGCGCCGTGAGATGGAGGCTGCGAGGAGAGCCTCGATTGCTGATGAGGAGGCTCGTACGTTGAGGGCTGTAGAGTTAGCTGCCGGGGCGTCTAGCTCCAGAGTTGTGGAGACAGTGAGAGGCACTACTGATAGTGCTGTTGCTGCTGAGGACACTACTGAGGGTGTCCAGAATACGGAGGGAGTGGGTTCCGGGGAACCGGACCCACCAGCTTGCTGATCGCCGGCGCTTTGCGCCTCAGGTTTGCTTCACCTACCATTCATGTATTTTAGTTTTTTTTATGCATTGGGGACAATTGCATATCTTTTTTGTTGGGGGTGGGGTAAATGGAAAGTGAATGTTAGGGTGAAGTCTGAGTAGCCCAATTCACGATCCTCTCTTGGGGTTTTCTTGCCTGTGTTCTTTTTCCCCAAGAGACTGATTACTTTTATTGTTGAACCGGCATGTTTATATCTTGTGTACATAGTATAACTCTGAAGCATGATGGCTAAAACTGAAATGATATCCCGATGTAATGAATATGATGCATGACTAGGCATAGTAATTGATAAATGTGTGGCTCTAAGCATGACATAGAGATACACTACTGCATGACCCTGAATCTAAGACTCGAACTAGGTGTCTGATAATCTGGTAGTGTAACGAGATGTCAAGTGAGTGTGAGGAAAATTCGAATGATCCACCATTGATACTGAGCTAGAACTTGCCTGGTTAGTCTTGCTGAAAGTAAGCCGAAATAAACAATTAGGAAAGGATCATAGGCCCTTGTTCGAAATAGTCAATCTTGAGCCTAAAAATAACAGAAAACCAAATGAAGTTAATCCCTTTTTGATCCAAATGAATTGAGCTTAAAATAGATCTTTCTTTTTCACCCCAAATGATCTTCTCTGGGAACAATGTGTTGGCCCTGGTCCCTCCTTGGACATGTGCACCTCAGTTTATGCCAAAAGCATAAGTTGAGGGTGGCTAATGCAGAAAGCAACCTTGTTTTTGGCCCTGACCCAACCATGGGTATTGTGAACCTTGACTCATGGCAAAATCATGAGTTGAGGGTGGCTGTTATAAGAAATACTCCGGAAAGTGGGGTTGAAAGAATGAAGAGGAAGAAAGAACAAAACAGAAGTGACTATAAAAAAAATATATATAAAAAAATAAAAAATAAAATAAAGTATACATATGAAACAAAATAAACGCAAGAAAAGAGAAAAGTCACTTACACATAAGGATAAGAAAGGGAAAACAGCAAGGTGAAAAGAAAATTGAGAAATAGGGCGAAATAAAATGATAAAAAGGTGGTACGATTAGCCGATATGTCAAGGAGGGCAACAAGTCACTAAATTATACCTAAATATACCCTACCTGACCCTGAGCCTATGCTACAAGCTAAGAAAGTCCTATCGTGATCCTAAGAGTTGTATGGTGAACTTAAAGCAGTGAAAATAAGGGCAAGCTTATGGCAACATGTATAAATGAGTTGCGAATTTGTTCTGAGAGTGAGTGTTGAAAAGTAATCCTTATACTCAAACTGAAATCATTGTGTGAAAAATGAGGATATTATTTTGAAGTGAGGACACTAGTTGCAATACCGGAAATATTAGCACCTCGATGAGAAATTGAAGAGGATAGATGTCATTGCATAGTGAGTCTGTGTCATGGTCTGATTCCACATAATTCAAGCCTAATAGTGATAACATGCATGAAATAATGAGAATGATCGGGATTGAAGCCAAATGATTGCGAAAGCTAAAATGTGGATACTCTTGTACAAAGATTTTGTAGTGAGTCATAGTGCATCGCTTGAGGACAAACAACGAATTTAAGTTGAGGGTGTTGATGTACCGTGGTTTCACGGTACTTTTAATGCTTTTTCCTTAAGTTTAGTGGGTGTCCAAAGCCTTTTTGTATTGATTTTTGATGTGGGTTTCTCTTTATTTACAGGAAATCTGTCCAAATGATAACGCGGAGGTTTTGAGCAGAAAATTGCAGAAAAGACCACCTACGGAGCCCACGACGGTCCGTCGTGACTGTGACGATCCGTAGGTGGCATCGTAGCGAGAAAGAGCAGCTGCTGAAGGAAGATGGGGAAGTCTGACCAAGTGTGGGACTACGGAAGTTCATGACGGACCGTCATAGTCACAACGGTCCGTCCTGCTTGTTCGTTGTGGTTGTCAGAGAGTAGTCCCAGTACCCAAATTCCAAAAATTTAAGTGTTGTGGAATGAAGCCCCTCGACGAACCGTCGTGCTTGCAACGGTCCGTCAGACCTGTTCGTCGAGGGTAATGAAGAAAGCAGCAGAAGAGTTGGTGAAGTATTGGACGACGGAGGCCATGATGGTCCGTCGTGCCCACGACGGTCCGTCACGAGGTCCGTCGACTCAGACGCGTTTGGACAGATTTTCATTAATTAGAATCCTTCTTTTATTAGGTTTTGTTTTTATTATAAATAGTTCGAAAAACCTCATTTTTGGGGTTAGACTCTTGGATATTTTTCAGTACTCTTGTTTTAGTGTTTGAACTATTGATTTTGGTATTTGATATACTTTTTCTGGAATCGATTGTTGGTATTTTTGTTGATTAATCAAGTGAATTTATGGATTTTATTCATTCTCATCAAAGTAAGTGCATGAATTATTACATTATCAATATGAATTGTGTGACTATGACCATGGGTAACTAAACTCCATAACTAGAGTTGTGGGAACCATGGGTAAATAATAAGGTAAAATCTAGCTAAAATACAAGTCTTGAATAGTGTCTTGCATGTATTGATAATTCTTTCGTTTAGAAGTCTTTTTAACGGATAGCCAATGTTAGAACTCGCCTTAATGCTACTTGACGGACCAAGGAGGTAGATAATAGGAAAAGAATTATCAACGTAGATTTAATGTATACTATCTAATAGGCTAGTGTTGGTTGGTACGTAGTAACAACTTCGTCAAATATCGATTACGATGCTTAATATGAGGTAAATATAAGGTTTAGTAAAGCAACACACATAGCCGGACCAAGGTGCGGAGTGAAATTCTCTAGATGCCGGACCGAGGATTTAGAGATACCTAACTTATCACTTTGCATGCAAGATATTAGGAAAGAATTGTTATAGTTAGAATTACCGAGTTAGGAGCCTGTGGGGAACACTTAAGCCCTAGTTAATCTCATCACTTGATTAAAACTTCAATACTTAAATCTGTTAGTTGATTACTTTAACTTAGTTAATTGTTTTTATTAATTAAAACCCCCCTTTTAGTTATTTATTTTCTCGAAAAATAGTTGACTAAATAGTAGTAATAATAGAATAAAGTTAAGTCTGAACCATTTTCCTCGTGGGATCGACCCTAACCTCATTAGTTGGGTTCTCTACTTGATACGACCGATTTTACTTCTTATTTGAGAAGTAAGTTTGAGCGTATCATATACCGATAGTTCTACATGCATAACCTTACTTATGAGAACTTATATAAGAGTTATAAAGAGTTACAATTATATTAGAGTGTTGTTAAAGGTTCTGCATTTTAAAATGTATCGATTGTTAGTTGTTTACTTGATCTTATTCTTCTTTTTGTTAGATAAGTTGAGTACCCAATGTCTAAATATTAGATTTTCAAAAATTTACCTCGTGATGGTTTGTGAGAAAGGAATCTTGATAAGATCATTATGAGTTAAAGGTAGTCGGTTAAAGCTCACTTCTGATTATAAATGGTAAAAATGCTATCTTGTTTATGTGAGAAAAGATTCGTCATGATGGTTGTGTTAACGTTTAATGGGTTTATGTTTAGATTGAGTTCATGAGTTAGTCTGTGACTTGATAATCACCTATGATAGATCTATCAAGTTTTGATTCTAAAGTTCAGTTCTTAGTAGTTGTTCTTGATGTAATGTTTTTAAAGAGGAGCTCACATAGAGAGATGAAAATCGACTGATAGGTCATAACTTAGACTTTTGGTAACGTCGTTTATTTTTTTTCCTTCTTCTTTATGTTCGAGGACGAACATGATTTTTAGTGGTGGATAATGTAATGAGCCAGAAGGTCATTTTTGGAAATTTTGAACTATTCGTTTAACTTTAGATAATTAGTTGATGGGTAATTGTAGATATTTGATTTAATAGATAGTTAATGAACTAAAGTGATCATTTATTTAAGAACCTATACGACTTGACCTGTTTATTTGAATAAGTTAAAAGATGTATTTTTTTTTAATTATTATTGGTAACACAAGCCGATGACGGCTAATAACCCACTGGAGAAACAAGGTCGAGAATGAATAAGGTAAGTCACACATCGACTAATCTTGTATTGTTTATATGGATTGTCCATTATTATTATTATTATTATTATTATTATTATTATTATTATTATTATTATTATTATTAGATATATTATCAAAAGGTGATTGGTTGTAAACGAGAAACTAATTGTGAAATAAAAATAAAAATTGAAATATGATAACCTTATCTTTGGACTTGGAATGTTGTTAAGTGATTAATAGGAGTAATCAATTGAACAATGATTACGGGTGATGATTGGACAAGTTAATCGTTGGGTGATGTTGAAGTTATATGATAGATGGCTAATGATAATAATAATAAAAAAAATAGGTTTTCTCAAGTTACTTACTGCATTATAATTTAAGTTATAAGATTAAATTGAATTGAGAATAGTTGTGTTATGTGGGTTCATCGAATAATATTATGATTCAAGTTTTGATATATTGATATATTTTATAACATATTGGGCGAATTGTATTATATAACTACTAGTACATTTATGAGTTTGGAGAAATTAAAACATAACCCTAAGCTTGAAATTTGGAAAATATGAGAGTTGCTATATTAATTGGTATCAAAATTAGGAACTTGATTAGGAATTTAAGTGAGTTTTTGGGTCTAAACTAGACACATAGTGATATGAGTGTTGTTAGTTCAAAATCTTATTGTGATTGTTATGTGAATAGATTGCACTTATTAGGGAGCTCAACGAAACTGGAAGGCTTAAGTGCCGGAGTGAATTCTTGATTATTTGAGGCAAGTGGATTTCTAAACTCTTGTTAAGTGTGTGGAATGCGAGTATTTACTTGTGGTATATGTTTGTGAGTAATGGGATTTGGTGATGGGTTGACTTGTCCACCTTGATTAATTCTAATGATGAAAACAAAGAGTAATAAAAGGTAATGTGAATAATTGTTTGTGTGTGATGTGTTGATAATGAAAAATTGTTTGAAAGGCTTGTTGAATCATTGTTGATGTTGTTGTGAATTGTGCAATGTTATGAAAATGGTCATCTCCTCGTTATTTTTGTGAACATGTCATTTGCATTGTTCTGCATTGTTCTAAGACATGGGTGTGACAAGTGTTATGTGCATTGAGAAAGAATGAAAAATTAAAGAAGATGTTCCATTTTGAGGGTCGTATCGCACGCCGCGATGGATACTATATTTCGAGGGACGTTTCGCGCACTGCGGTGGTTACTATTATCGAGGATCGTGTGTGCCGCGAATGATGCATGGACAGATATGTCCCCCATGGATCCCGGACTAAGAGACAGCGGTGTGTGTATCACTAGGTCAGACATGCATCATTATACTTGACATTGCATTCCATTGCATTATACATACTTATCATTAGTGAACTTGATATTGTGTTTTATTGATCTTGTGATGCCTTTCTGCGGAACTTGTGATTGATGAATATTGAGCTTGTTATTGAGGATATGTAATTTGTTGAAGTGTTGTTGTTGAGGATATATAATTTATTGAAGTGTTTGTTATTGAGAATATGTAATTTGTTAAAGTGTTGTTGTGGAGGATATGTAATTTGTCTAAGTGTTGTTGTTGAGCTACGTGCTATGTAAACTGTGAGCTGTTAGGTTGGGCTGATTTTTATGCAGATTATAGTTGTGGAGGTTCGGTTGGGGTGGTAGGAGTACCCGTATTTCATCCCCTTAGATTTACTTGCTGAGTATCGTGTGGTTTGGTACTCCCCCCTTGCTTCTACAAATTTTTGTAGGTTATGAGCCTGGATTTTTATGGTACTTGTCATTCTCTTCTTTTTCGAGGCTTCTTGGAGATTTGTGAGGTAGCTATTTGTCGTCTCAACATACTTTCTTTCTCCTTAATTATGATCTTGTTCTATTATAGAAACAAGTTCATTTGAGACTTGAGTTTTTCTTCTGAATCAATTGTAATACTTTAGAGGCTTGTACACGTGACAACCAGGTTTTGGGGGTACTTTTAAGTTGATTGTAAATTTTTCCGTATATTATTGTAATTGTAGAGTTTTAGGCTGACTTGTGTTGGTGGGATAAGACGAATGTCATCACGTCCATTTTTGGGTCGTGACAACCCTCCCCCATCCCCCCCCCCCCGCTTCATTATTATCCGTAGTAAAAACTCATCTGCAGTGGTTGTATACATCAAATCAATATAATTTTTATTATTATGTTATTTAATAAAGTAAAATACATGTCAATTAATTATGATTAAATTTAAACACATGTCATATATGTATTGATTTGATGTGAACATTCGATGGAGATAAATTTTTATCCGCATGAATAATGGTCCTTCTAGAAAAAGGATATTTTGGACAATTAGGTAGATATTGTCCAAACTTTATGTCTATTTATTCTATGCCCCAAACTTTTCAACAACCATCATTATTGTTGAGTTATTATTAGAAAAAATAAATAAGAAAATTTCCACTGTATAACATGAGCTGGTGGTGGTCTGGAGCTATTGGTGCTGCCAAGGTATTTTTTCTTTTCTTCTCCTCTAAAATCTTGCCTTAATAAAATATGCTCCACTTGATTCCAAGATTTCCTTTGCTTTTTTTTTTCACACTTTTAAAAATTTCAAGCAAAGTGAAAACAAAATTGTCATAGTATGTAGTTACTATTATATGGATCTAGTTTTTATCAATTATGTATACATAGTATATTTTAGGATGATAATATTAGTTTCTGATTTGAAAATGGCAAAGGACAAAATACATATCTATATATTATTATATTTTATATTAAGAAGGGGTCTCAGAAGCAGCTCCTCTTTGTGCTGTCAGCTTACAAATTAGGGCTATTTTTGATACTTCAATGCTAAAAATGATAAATAGTATGTAGATATTTTTCGTTATGCTTTTCGGATATAAGTGTCAATCTTTTTTCTTTTATCTTTTAATAAGTTGTGTGGGCCGACTTTAATAGTTTTTTGGCACTTCATTTTCTTTCGTGCTTTCTTTTTAATTGTTATATAATAATTAAGAAAAAAAGGCTCTTAATATGTTATAAATTTTTAGAAAATGTTAATTTATCTTATTCATTAAAAGTTTAATTCATCTATAATATTATTATTAAAGAAAACATATATTCATGCCATTTTTAACTCTGATTTTATAAAATCATTTCTTACACCTAAAACAACTTTTAACATTTATAGAGTTTTTGGATTCAAATGTAGTCTTTTTGCTTTTTCTTTCTTAAAAACACTAAGAACACTTAAAGAATATTCACAATTTTCAAATTTTGAACTTCTTCATTCCTTCATGAAATCACCTTAAATTCAAGAGTAGTTTCCCTTTGAGTTAGATATCAAAATTAAATATCTTTTGATTGCGAATTCAAACTGACTCAACAAGATCCACTTGTAATTTTTTAAAGTTGAAAAGTTCAACAATTTTTAATGGTATCCACAATTTCAAGTCATTTGAAATTTTGAACATAGACTCAAAAAACGCTAGCTAGTGAAGAAAGACATAATGTCAAGCAACTACAGACACACTAATCAAAGCAGAATTTTTAAATTTTGGGATTGATTTTCATCTTTTTGAAATTTTTTAATACAAATGCATTTTTTAAATTCTACAAATGATTTTATAATTATTTTTTTTACAAAAAGAAATTAATGATTAGTCGAAATTTGAGATGATTTCATGAAAATGTAGCAAAATTTGAAGTTGTTTGTGTTCTTCGCGTCTTCTTGAAGAAAAGATGCAAAAAGAGTGCATTTGGTCCAAAATTTCAATTTGAAAGTGTTAAAAGTTGCTTGGGATGTAAAAATAATTTTGCAAAATCAGAGTTAAAAAATGGCATGAATAAAATTCTTAAATGATAATGACATAAATGAGTCAAACTTTTATCGGATGACATAAATGAATCTCTTCAAAAATTTAACAGCATAGCTTTTTCTTTAAAATTAATAACACATAGTAGGGAGTTTCAAAAGGTATAGTCTTTAAATTTATTAGTCTTATTTCTTTGGTATTTATATATTTAAAAATTATATACAAACATTAAATTATTTATTATAATTAATAATTTGAAATATAATAAATTTAATTGAATCTTAAAATTTTATTAGCGTCACAAAAAATAAGACAGAAAAAGTAAATTATATTGTCTGAAAATAACGTAAAAAGTATTGTATATTATTTTAAGATTATATATGTGCCACATAAATTGGGACAAGAGAAATAACACAAATAATACTATGAATAACAATAATTAATGACTTAAAATATTTAAAATACATATAAATAATCTGATTGTTTCTCAAAATTTTATTAGTTTCAGCACATAAATGAGGGGAGAAAATAAATACTATTTAAAAATATATATAAAAAAATTTATAAATTACAATAATAATCAATTTTGAACATTTACATATTATAATTTAACTGACTCTTCAAATTATATTGTGTCATATAAATTAAATAATTAAACAATATAGATTAACTCCTGTTAGCACATATCCAATATCTATATATACTTTATATACCCTAATTTTAGGAAATGAAGCTTAAGAATCAAACCGCCCTTTATTTTAATTATATATTATATATTAACCCAATTCCTCTGAAATCCATCTATTTAATCCATTTATATATACCCAATAATGACAAAGTTTGAACCAAACCTATTTTTATAGTCTGTCTTCTTTATTTAAAATTTCCATTCAAATTATCACTCAATCACTACGAAAGCTCCACAATTAAATTTTAGGGAGGATTATTTGATTTTTAAGTTGATTTATGTCTTTACGTTAAAGTTGAAGGTCTATGTACGTTAATATAGAATGGAAGAGATATATAGAAACCAAAAATATAACGAAATGTATATTTAAATTCTTTCAAATAGTATCTGGTATATTTGAACCTTTTCTATTTTAACAATCAGATGAAGTCGGAGTTAATTGCTCTCTATTCATCTTTCTCTTTATTCCCCAATTTCCTACTTGAATTGATGACACATGAGATATATTTAATTTAATGGCTACGACTTAGTTAATTAAAATAAATTCTATCCATAATTATTAGAGTAATTAACTACTTCCATATATTTTCTTTCAATTTTTTTTTTATGATTCCACAATTCTATATCTAATATCTAACATAATTTTTAATCACCCAGAAAAAATTTGATGAAGATGATGTTCCAGAAATTTTTCAAAGTGTTGCTCTAATCATCGGAGTCACTGGCATCGTCGGTAATAGTCTCGCCGAGATCCTCCCTTGTGCCGATACTCCTGGCGGTCCTTGGAAGGTCTACGGCGTTGCACGCCGCCCTAGACCACCATGGAATGTCGACGATCCGATTGAGTATATCCAATGTGACATATCGAATCGAGAAGAAACCCAATCTAGACTCACTCTCCTCACTGATATCACTCACGTTTTCTATGTTACTTGGGCGAATCGGCCAACAGAGGTTGAAAACTGTGAAATCAATGGGAAAATGTTACAAAATGTGCTCGATGCGATTATCCCCAATTGCCCCAATTTGTCTCATATCTGTTTGCAAACGGGTCTAAAACACTATCATGGTTCATTTGAATTGTTTGGAAAAGTAGCCCATGATACCCCATATCACGAGGGTTTGCCCCGTTTACCCGTACCCAATTTCTATTACACCCTGGAGGATATCTTGAAGAAAAAAGAAGGATTAACATGGTCGATTCATAGACCTGGGTTGATTTTTGGATTTTCACCATATAGTATGATGAATATTATTGGAACTCTTTGTGTTTATGCAGCTATATGTAAACAGGAGGGGTTGCCGCTGAGATTTCCAGGCTCTAAATCTGGGTGGGATGGGTATTCGATTTGTTCAGATGCAGATTTAATTGCGGAGCATCAAATATGGGCATCAGTGGATCCAAACGCAAAGAATGAGGCATTTAATATAAGCAATGGGGATGTGTTCAAGTGGAAGCATTTGTGGAAAGTTTTAGGTGAGGAGTTTGAAGTGGAAATTGAAGAATTTGATGAAAATAAGAGATGGAGACTGGAGGAGATGATGAAAGACAAAGGAAAAATTTGGGAAGAGATTGTGAAGGAGAATGGATTGGTAGATAATAAATTGGAGGAGATTGGAGGTTGGTGGTTTGTTGATCTTGTTCTCAATGAAGAGTGTCCATTGGATACTATGAATAAGAGCAAGGAACATGGTTTTTTGGGTTTTAGAAACTCCAAAAATGCCTTCATTTCATGGATTTATAAGATCAAAGCTTCCAAAATTGTTCCTTAATTAGTAGTTTTGGGATTTGTTATGTGTGAAAAGAAAGTTCAAATGATTATACCGTGGTTATTCAATTGATATTGTAAGGGTGTTATCTGTTGTATTGTATTGTATCATACTGTATCCGTTCAATGAAAGTATTTTGTATTCATATAAATATATTTAAGTCTTTTTGAAAGATTCCTAATCATTAGCGTTTAATGTTCGTACCTATGACACATATAAGTGAAAATATATTTGATCTTTTTTTAATCACTACATAATTAAAAAGAATCGAAAAAACCGACTAAATAGAAACAAAAAACAAACAAACTTGATGTAGGTTTAATTTGGTTTATTAATTAAGTAATTTTTTAGTAAAAACTAAACCAAATCGAACTATGTATCCCTAGTAACAATCATCCCAACAGAGTGGAGTGTGCTTAATATGGAGGAAACCATTTTTCAAACTTCACATATTACTACTAAAAAAAGGCAAAAAAACGATAGACACAAAAGCGACATCAAATGCAACGTTGTTCATTGCTTTGTTTTTTTTTCTTCACAAAAGCAACGGACAAAACCTTTTTTTTGCATTATTATTTTGCAAATATTTGTGTTAAAAATACTTATAAATAATTTTTTTCTTATTTTTTAATAAATGTGACGGACTCTGTCATTATTATTAAAAAATAATTTTTCATAGAACGATGAACACCGTCGCCTTTTTTTATTTATTGACAAATTAAACACATATAATATATTTTATAAGAAAATAATATTTATTTTCTTAATAAAAATTCATATGATATTTGTCTGTCATTTTAGGTCAATATGATGGTCAACTATTCAAATAAAAGTGATGGACAAAACGAGATTTTCTTAAAACATATGGGACATAAGTTTCTCTATTCTTCTATCTACTTTCCTCCACAGTCCACTGCCTCAACTGTCATCTTCCTCCTTTGTTGTTTCCTCCTTCCCCTCCTCCTCCAACTTCCTCCACTTCATTGTTGACACTTAACACCTATATCTACCTTGATAATTTTCAAAACAAATAATTTTAGATTTTTTATCCATTAAATAGCAAAACTATATCATTCTATATAATTTTATTATAATGTATCCTTTATCACTAAAAATATTAGAATTTTCATGAATTTGTTATTATTTTAGGTAACTTCGATCGATTCTCATTAATTTTTATCTCAATTAGTTGCATATAAATAAAACATCATTCAGTTTTATAGACTATCGTTTCTGTTCAATTCAAAAGTCATTTCTTACATGACATTTATCGCAACTTAATATAACCACAGTGAGAAATATTCACACTGATAATCCGGCGAGAACCATTTACTAACCTCAACCTACCCCATTAACCATTCAAAGAGGTAAAATCATAACACAAGATGGGGGGAAATAATTTAAAACAATCAAAGGACAAGTTCCCATATTTATATATAAGTAGGTAACTTTTCCGCGCTTCGCCGAACCTTAAAAATCTTATTAAACTTGTAAAAATAGTTTCTTTTAATATTTGACAAATCATATAAAAACTTAAAAATTGAGAAACTATGTAAACTATGCATTTCCTCAATAACTTGTTTTGAATTGGAGAAAGTAAATTTGTTCTTAAATACAATTTTCTTCTAAATATTGTTTTCTTTCTTTTATAATAAATAAATGATTAATCACTGAATTTTTAATTGAATTGTAAAACCTTCAACTTCATATATGATGTATATATTACTTGTTCTCAAGACAAATTATTTTTGATAACAATAGCGATTGTAATACATAAACTGGTGATGTAAAATTTGAGTCATAACGACTGACTCACATTTTTAAAATATACGTACAAATCAATATCACCACAATTTGCAAGTGATTATTGCTAATACTTTTCCAAGAAGAGAAAATATAAATCATAATTTATGTGACACATTTTTTCTTTTTTGTTTGGTCTCAAACAATGTGTATCTTTCTAGAACTATCACATTTTCTTCCGCAACGGACATTTGATCAACCAAGGCTACCTTTGCTTCATGAAGAATATCTAGGCTATTGTTCATCAACTCTTTTTTAGTTGTTGACTCAATGATAGAGTCAATCAAAGCAGCAGCTAGAATTTTCAACTTCTTAACACAGTAAACATGCAAGTTTTGTTTAAGATCGGAAAGGGTTACCTCTTCTTCATCTTCCTCATCATCAGATTTTTCCATCAAAGCAAATGTATCATCAAACACATCTTCATCACCTTTGACTGCAAGCATGGGTACATCTACATAACATTCTGATTCATCTGACTCACTTGAGGAGTCTCCCCATACATCAAAAGCTTTCTTCATGATGTAGCCAACTGCAACTTCTCTTGCTTTTTTATCGGGGACCGGGTCCCTTTTTCTGCATTTCTCTCCTCTAGGCCTTTGAGAAGTTTTGACTTCAACCTTATGCATGGGGCAATCTCTGAAGAAATGCCCTGGCTTTCCGCACTTGTGGCACAGGTGGTTTGCATTTACAGCTCTGTTTGAGTTTTCTGCCTTTTGTAAGCCTCTATGTTTCCTTTCCCATTTTTGATACCTTCTCGTGAGGCATGTCATTTCCTTATATTCATCAAAAGTTTCACCAGATATAATCTTGATAGCTAGAGACTTCTCTTGCTTCAACTCCTTCTTTGATGCTTCTTGATTTCTGTTGAGTGGAGCAACCATATTTCCACAGGAATCTCTCTTGGTGTTAACCAGCTAGAACAGTAGTTGAAACAAATGCAGAAAGTAAATGGCTGTAATTAAAATTTTCACAATTATTTTACGTGAAACCTCCTTGCTCAAGGGAGTAAAACCACGACCTGTTGCACAGGATTTTCAACCGTCTTCACTAATCTTCTCAAGCAAAAGTGAAACCCGGTTACAACCAATGTGAGAAAAAGTTATTAATCTCACGGTCAAGTAATCTACCTATTACTTGAAGAGCCTAAACGGATACAACACCGCCCACTAAGCTATCACCCCTAGATAACTTAGACTTTGCTAAGCGGATATCACACCGCTCACTAAACCACCTAACTGTAGATGACTTAGAATTTGACTAAGCAACAAAATAATGTTGCCCACTAAATCAGTTAACCCTAACTGATTTAGACTCTTACAAACTCTAACTAAATATCTGAATCCTTTATAAATTAGGAACAGATTTACAATGTAAGAACGGAAGATATAATCCTAAGACAACTATATAGCTTGCATCTCTATCCGGTCCCTGTTGCTCTTAGGATGACACTTCTTGAAGATGGCCTTTGCTTTTTGAGCTTTTGGATTTTCTGAAAATTCAAGACTTTGTTTGCCAAAACTTATGTTTGTGTTGTTGGAGAAGTGACTATATTCAAAATGGACACAAACCCTTGGGACGAGGCTATTGGTTGAGAGCCTGCTATCATGAAAAGCTGTGCACCAACCCTCAGAGTTGATAACTTTTTGACAGCTGTCTTTTCGTCCTTTTCACGTCACAGTCTTGCGGGGACCAGGTCCCTTTCTTGCGGGGACCATGTCCCTTGCAAACTTCTTTAATGCTTGAGTTCTTGACGAAGACTTTCTGCTCTCTCTCTTCTTGAATGAATGAATTTAATATGGTGTTTGTCATGCTAAAAATATCAAACATAAAGAGTTAATACCCATTGGACAAATACCCTCCTCCATTCTGATTGGTGTAGTACGCTGATGCCTCACCAACATCTGACGTGACAGCTATACAGCTGTAACCAATTATGTATCTGATGGAGGAAACTCTGCCTGGGACCAGGTCCCTGCATTTGTGAGATACAGAAACATAAAATCTCGTTCGCTCTTCTTATTGGTGTAGGATACTGCACTTTTCACCTACCACCTGACATGACAACTTTTACGGTTGTACCCCATTTGTATCTGGACGAGAACACTCTCACAGGGACCAGGTCCCCGCATTTGTGAGAATCATCAAAACACCTAGAATATAGCAGACACTTATAAGTGAAAATATATTTGATCTCTTTTTTAATCACTACATAATTAAGAAGAATCGAAAAAACCGACTAAATAGAAACAAAAAACAAACAAACTTGATGTAGGTTTAATTTGATTTATTAATTAACTTTTTAGTGAAAAACTAAATAAAATCGAACTATGTACCCCTAGTAACAATCATCCCAACAGAGTGGAGTGTGCTTAATATGGAGGAAACCATTTTTCAAACTTCACATATTACTACTAAAAAAGAGGCAAAAAAAGGATAGACACAAAAGCGACATCAAATGCAACGTTGTTCATCGTTTTGTATTTTTTTCTTCACAAAAGCAATGGACAAAGCCTTTTTTTTGCATTATTATTTTGCAAATATTTGTGTTAAAATTACTTATAAATAATTTTTTCTTATTTTTTAATAAATGTGACGGACTCTGTCATTATTATTAAAAAATAATTTTTCATAGAACGATGAACACTGTCGCCTTTTTTTATTTATTGACAAATTAAACACATATAATATATTTTTATAAAAAATATATTTATTTTCTTAATAAAAATTCATATGATATTTGTCTGTCATTTTAGGTCAATATGGTGGTCAACTATTCAAATAAAAGTGATGGACAAAACGAGATTTTCTTAAAACATATGGGACATTGTTGACACTTAACACCTATATCTAGCTCGATAATATTCAAAACAAATAATTTTAGATTTTTTATCCATTAAATAGCAAAACTATATCATTCTATATAATTTTATTACAATGTATCCTTTATCACTAAAAATATCAGAATTTTCATGAATTTGTTATTATTTTAGGTAACTTCGATCGGTTCTCATTAATTTTTATCTCAGTTAGTTGCATATAAATAAAACATTATTCAGTTTTATAGACCATCGTTTCTGTTCAATTCAAAAGTCATTTCTTACATGACATTTATCGCAACTTAATATAACCGCCGTGAGAAATATTCACACTGATAATCCGGCGGAGAACATTTACTAACCTCAACCTACCCATTAACCATTCAAAGAGGTAAAATCATAACACAAGATGGGGGGAAATAATTTAAAACAATCAAAGGACAAGTTCCCATATTTATATATAACTAGGGAACTTTTCCGCGCTTCGCCCAACCTTAAAAATCTTATTAAAATTGTAAAAATAGTTTCTTTTAATATTTGACAAATCATATAAAAACTTAAAAAAATTGAGAAACTATGTAAACTATGCATTGCCTCAATAACTTGTTTTGAATTGGAGAAAGTAAATTTGTTCTTAAATATAATTTTCTTCTAAATATTGATTTATTTCTTTTATAATAAATAAATGATTAATCACTGAATTTTTAATTGAATTGTAAAACCTTCAACTTCATATATGATGTATATATTACTTGTTCTCAAGACAAATTATTTTTGATAACAATAGCGATTGTAATACATAAACTGGTGATGTAAAATTTGAGTCATAACAACTGACTCACGTTTTAAAAATATACGTACAAATCAATATCACCACAATTTGCAAGTGATTATTGCTAATACTTTTCCAAGAAGAGAAAATATAAATCATAATTTATGTGACACATTTTTTTTTTTTTTTGGTCTCAAACAATGTGTATCTTTCTATAATTGAAAACAATTTAATCTTATAGAGTAATTGTTTTTTTTTTTTTATCTTTAACGAAACTATAGCCACACATTTAGTTAGAGAGTATTCTCGAAGATAAATTTCAAAACTCGTATATATCGCTTCGAGAGAAATTTCCTTCGAGACTTAGCAATCAATGTAAGTTATGTTTCATGCTCTAGAAGGCTAAAAGATTATGTTGCTATGGTTAGGATGAGAGCTTTATAGGAAGTGAAGATGCCTATTCAGCGAACACATCACATGCATATAAATATAAAAATAATCACTAAGTTTCTTAAAATCGAATAAACAATGGTTCTAGACCAAATTAGATAGAAACCAGTCATTAGTCGACCAATAATTGTTGCTTACCATTAAATGAACTATTATTTTGCCTGTTGATTTTGTTTTGTAAAGGAGAGAAGCCGCACCTTCCTAATGAATAGAATTTACAATAAAGAATGAGATTTCGGATAATAATAGTTGTGTATTGTCTCTCTATATCCCCCTAGGAAAACAATAGAGAGGGAGAATTATTGCAAAATAAGACCTTGCTCTTCACTTTACAAATGCATATGATTAACGATGAAAATATTTGGAAGAATTAAGGTGGAAAAGGGGACTGAATTTGTTGAGATTGTCTCTGCATCTGTGTCAAAGCCCATGCCCATGGAATACAACATAATCAATTGAATCATCAAATAGTTTTAGAAAAAGAACTTTGATCGAATTTGTCTAATTCATCTGCATCCATTTAGTTGATAGCATCTGAAAAAATATATAATGCTAAAGCAATGTATAACGGACAACAGTATTGTTGAGTCATAATATATATCTGATTAAATGCCATTATAAAATGGCAATGAATGTTCTTTATGGTAATACAATGCGTGTAACTGATAATTTGATTTGACTCCCTAGAACATGAAAGTCATAATAGCAAAACTCTAAAGTATCTAGAATAAGGAGATGGACCCCAACAAGAAAACATAAGTTTAATTCTGAAATGTTTGTATCCGAAAAGATTGATAACTAGATAAGTAAGAATCCATGCAACCCAAAAGAAATGCAAACACAAACATCATGTACTGATAAACCATACATTGAGTTTCAAGACATGAATGTAAAGAAGTAACTATAAATAATAACCTAGACCAACACATATACCAACAACCAAAACATAATACAGACTCCCAATCACCAACCTTGACTTAACCAATACATGAAACATTTCCTACATGATCACAAAATGCAGTTATCCGGTTCTCTCATAGAACGCACACACAAACCGTTAGTGTACTAGCATGGTACCGAGCCAACAATTGTTAGCATTTCATACCATGCATAGTAGCCGAGCCAACGATTAATATCCTTTACTAGCATGATATCTGAGCTAACAATGAGTCACAAACATCAAGCACAAGCACAAGCACAATGAACAACCAACTTGACACCACAGTAAAATAAACAAGTTCATTGAATAAGATTATCACCTGAAATTATTTCACATTAGCCTTCTAGGTTTTCCCACATGCATAACACAAAAAATACTACAAATCAACTAACATGCACACATTACATATCTTGAAAAATAAATAAATCATCTCCTACCTCGAAACAAGCCTGATTACTCCAAAGACTTCAGATTTTCCCTTACATAGTGCCTTTACTTGTTCTTGGTCTAAAAATATAATAAAATGCAAGCAACAATGAATAATGACCTGATTAAACCAAAATTATAATTTAATCCCAAGTTTAGATCAATTTCGTGATCATTATACCCAAATTAGGGCTTTTCCAACCATTAATTCAAGTCAAAACTCTCCCCAAGAGTAACATTCTAGATACTACTACTTAATAATTAAAATACAAATTAAGGGAGTAATTCATTAACCATTAATTAAGAAAATTGGTGGAAAAGCTGTAAAAGAATACCCTAAATCGTCATTCCTTTTCCCAAAAATGAATGTTACATTAAATAAGAGGTTTTGAGAATTAATCTGCACAAAAATCTGACTAACCCACTATAGAGGCCCAAACTTCTATATTGGGATTAATTCATCCTGCTATAGAGGCGGCCACCTGTTATAGCGATTGAACGAGACATAAACTTAGGGTGTGTTTGGTATGAAGGAAAATGTTTTCCATGGAAAATGTTTTCATAGAAAATGTTTTTCAGGAAAATAAGTAGATTTTGGACTTATTTTCTCATGTTTGGTTGGTGAGTAGAAAATATTTTCCGAAAATGATTTTTGGTGTTTGATTAATGAATGGAAAATGTTTTTGAGAGACATCTTTTATTTTTACTAGAGTAAAAAATAATTTATGAAATCGAATTTTTTTTTTAAAATAAAAAATATTATTTTTTGGGGGTTGGGTTGGGGTGGGATGGGGGTTAGTGGGTTAATTCTTTGGGGAGGGGTTGGGGTTGGGGTGGGGGGCTGGCCAGTGGGGTTGGGGGTCAGGGATCGGGTGAAAAAATAAAAATTTGAAATTAAAAATATTTTTTTAAAATCGATGTTTTTCCCCCAAAAAAATGTAATTTGAAATTGGAGGAGAGTTTTGGAAAATGTTTTCCTTAATTTTTGAAGGGAAGTCATTTTCCTTAATTTTGAGGAAAATGAGTTGATTTGGAAAACATTTTCCAAAACTTTTGTCCCAACCAAACATGGAAAAATTGGAAAACATTTTCCAGAAAATATTTTCCTTCATACCAAACACACTCTTAGAGTTCTCTCCAAAAAATTCCATTTTGCAAATCACCTTCGTAACTTGGCATTCTAAAAAAATCCCTTCACACTAATATTGATACGAGGAATTTACTCACCTAAATTTGATCATGAAAGGCGCAATAAGTTTCGTAATGTCATAAATACTAGAAAACGTGACTTAATCTTAGACATGTTATAATGACCCTCAGGTCATTTTATGTTTATGCCTCACGTCTGTCGTTTAGAGATTCCTAGTAGTGAACCCGAGTCATTTATAACTTGATGGGACTAATAGTTCGTTATCAGGTCATTCGTTTAGTTTTTCTGTGAGTTTTAGCGTTTTGGGGCTTTTGAACCTTGAACGATCAGTTTTGATCAAAATTTTAGAAAGACGATCTCAGAATTGAATTTATATAATTTCATCAGCTTTGAAAGGGTCATTTTAGGCTAGCAACATAGTCGACATGACTCCCGAAGTTTTTAGTGTGAGTCTGTGCGATTAGGCGTTTTAACTTTCAAATTAAGGACTATGCTTGACTTCAGTCAACATTTTAAATAAACGAGCTCGGATGAGAATTTCGTCAATGCAGTTAGCTCCAGAGTGTTGAGTTTGATCTAGAGCAACCCTTCGTTTAGATCCCGAGGCTTTTGGGCTGATTCTGAGCCCCATTGTGGATTTGGCTTAAAAAAGGAATTTGGGTGTGGGACCCGTTTTTTCCTGGAAATGACCTCGGATAAAAGTTTATATGATTTTGTTAAGTCTGAAATGCCAAATTTGATGAGGTAGCATAATTTATTTGTGCGCACGGGGTTCTGAAATAATCTCAAGCGCCGAATAGAGTTTTTGAGCCTTAGCATATCAGCTAATGTGTCGATAGCTGAAGCATGACCCAAGTTCGCATAGGGATGTCATTTCTGTGTTGTGGAGACGCTTTAGTGGGCAGCTGCCCTGCACATCCATTCCATGATTGCCGCATTCATTATCTAACCCTACATAATTCCCACTTTTACTCGAACAGTAGATATGAGACCAGTAAGAGGAGCTGGTCTGGCGTGCGCGCGGTTCCTCTATGTTCGCGAGGGCCACCCGACTTGCCATTATATTAGGAACAAGTAGCAATAGAGCCATGGTTCAAAATCTTGTTTTGGTGATATCTCCTTCATCCGAGCTCTGTTTTTGGCGATTTAAAGTCATTTGTATTTGTTGAAAGTGTGGATACGTGATATACTGATTGGACTGCATTGATAAACCTCATTTTGAGGTGAATTTCACCTTATAACTTCTGCCCTTTCATTGGTTTAAGCTTAATTTTGAGTTTTCATTGCTTGTTTTTCTGTTGGCTATTTTAAACTTCAAATTGGGTTCAAACTTGAACACAAGTTTGAGGCATAGTTTAGAACTTTTTGAAGAAGTCAATTCTAGAAATTTCGATACGGATCCCACAATTTTTATTTGACTCTAAAATATGTCAGTTTCTGTTTTTTGTTATTTTGTTGCCTAAACTGTCACACCCCTTTTCTTAACCGGTGAGAAGGGTTTTTCCAATTTAAGTGACGTTATTGATTTAGGGATTATTTTTATTTTTGGAGTCGCCACTTGAAATTAAGTTATGGTATTCCAAGTCGCCTTTTTATTTAATAACTAACCAAAAGAAAATGACCCTTTGTTTGGCCTGCGAACCAGAAATTCGGGTAAGGTATCTCTTGACCGAGGGGAAGGTATTAGGCATCCTTGAGTCTCGTGGTTCTAGCACGATCGCTTTTATTGACTTATACTTATCTTGATATGTTTTTGGATAATTTGTGTCTATATGTCAGGCTTTGCTTATTTTTAATTGTTGAATTTTTATTAGTCTTAAAACCGAATGCATAACTACATTCTCAATCTTGACATTTGGAGACATAACTGTCTTCCCCTCTCATGTTCATCACACCTAATAATCTCAATTTACACATATTGATTTAAATAAATGAAAGATAATTATTAAAATAATTTGCTAAGGTGCATAACTGCATCCTTAGATTTTTTTTAAGTGTTTCAAAAAAGATGTGTAACCACATTCTTAATTGATACAAATATTTTACCTATTGCGAGAAAGCTTAAGCGTATTATTGGTGACTAAATTATTTTATACTATTTAAATTCATGACTACTATTTAAATAATTAAAGTCTAAAATCGTAAACAAATAAAAAGGGTTATTTTCATATTTAAATTTGATATGAATGCATTTACATTTTAGTTTACTTGCAAGTTATGACAAAAGACAATTAAAATAAAAAATAAAAATTTGCAACTCTTTCATCTCTTAATTGTTCTAAAATAAACATTTTTGATAAAGTTGACAAAACAAACAATTAGAATAACTCTTTTACACAATTAATTGATTTTGGATTGGACACAAAAGGTACTTAATTGATAACATATGGTATAAAATAAAAAATAATGTACAGTAGAACAAATAGGAAATATTCCAATATTATTGTGTCAAAATTAAACACACCTAAATTTCGAGCAAACTTCACAACGTTGAAATCAAGTATTATATAATCATAGAATAAAAATACAATAAAAATATAAAGATATTGAGTGTTACCTCCTGTGAAAATTATTCACGAAAAAGAAGCAATCCTAATAAGAAACCACAAACTTGAAACCACGAAGTGAACCTCGACCTCAACTTTTGTTTGTGAGTGAAGAAAAAATATAAATAAAATGTGAATTATATATTTTTTTCTTTTTCTCGTGGGTTTGTGAGTTTTTCTTTTTGGTTTTGGTTGCTGATTTTTGTAGTGTGTATGTTGGTTGTCTTTTTGTTTGGATGTGCAATGTGTTTGTGTTGAAAATGTAGATTTTTTCTTTGTTTTTGCTGAATCTTTTTTGGCTGATCTTTTCTCCTCTGTCTCTAAGTGTTGATTGTGTTGTATAGTGTGTAGGAGTGGGTATATAAGAGTGAGAGTAGTGGGTATATGGGAGTGACTAGTGAGGGTAGAGGAGAAAAATCGGTATGTACTGGGGTTAATGGTTAGTAATTATTTTTAATTAATTATACTAATAAAAATATTCACTAATTATAAAAATAAAACAATAATTGAATGACAAATCTAATATCATAATTAGGAAATATAGCTTATTATTAATCTTAATTAAAGAAAACATATTATTATTTGTAACTTTCATTTCTTTTTTAGATAATTAAAAAATAAAACTTACCTTAAAAAGTGATTCTCTTTTTGTTGTTTTCAAATCTTTTGAAATAAAATTAATAAATAAGATAAAAGAAAAAAATATTTAATTTAGATTTATAAAATATTTAAGCTCTAGAAATGATGTAAGACCTTAAGTTCAGTCAAATATTACGTGTCTACATAAACAACTGCACTAATATTGTGATCTTATTCTTTATAGTGTGACAACGTTTGTAGGCCATTAGGAAAGGGAAAGACATGGCCTTGTGATTTGGAGTTTATGCGCGATCGGCCTATAGGTAAGCTACAACTTTCTTTCTGATTAGATTGAGCCAGAAGGTCTGAGTTCATGTTAATATCCTTGGTGCTGAGCAGTGGAAACTTATTTGAGGTTCGATGGTTGTAGCACGTGTTGACAAGTTCTATAACTTGTATGTTTTTTAGGGCTCCAATTTTAGAGGCTCAGTAAATTTGGTAGAGAATGATACTTCATCAGAGTTATGACCTAGAAGATTGAGTTATATGAGCGAGAAAGCAATGAACAATTTGACTAAGAAAAATTAGTTTTCTGGAGTGAAACAACCACAATTGAACAAATGTGTTCATTGCTTAGCCGGTAAACATAAAAATTTCTTTTAATAGTCATCCACCTTCGAGAAAGCTTGATTTGCTGGAGTTAGTACATTCTGATTTATGTGGTCCTTTTAAGGTAAACTCTCATGGTGGTGCACTTTAATTCGTGACTTTTATTGATAATCACAAACTCTAGGTATTCTCTTTTAAGTTCAAGGAACATGATGTGTTCACGAAATTTCAGACCTTGGTTGAAAGGCAGACAAGGAAGAAATTGAAATGCATCTATTCTGATAATGGTGGTGAGTATATTGATCCCTTGCAGGATATTCTGTAACGATCCTCAAGTACATCCTAGAAGATAGAGCATCCTTGAGTCGTCACACGGCAAATGAGACTTCAGGAAGTCTCACTTGAGCCACTCGTACCATTCATTGCATAATAAACATTCTAAAATGAATAAGAATTTAAAACTTTCTTCACACACGAAGAACTCTTTCCATAATCAATACGCAAGCGGAAGACTTTCATTAAAACATTAAACCTTTACAATATCCATTGAACCATCTAAACTTTGGAGTATACAACACTTGGGACTAAGCCCATACAAGATATAAAATAAAGACTAAGACATAAAGGAACATGTGGATATTGTCCTCGAATCGATGAGGACTCACCAATACTTCATCTTCAACCCTTAGAAACCTATACATCCTCCATAGCACACCAAGACTTCCAATTCCCTACACTTTAGTCAAAAAGGAAAAAGAAGGGGTTAGCACATTAGATGCACTAAGTATGGAAGCCATGAAAACACCATGAAAAAGGGACATTTAGTAAATAACATGCTTTTTATGAATTTTGATTAAAACATCATACTATAAGCATAAGCACAACATTTAACATCTTAGGAACACATAATGAATCATTTAAGCAATTATTCACATTTTTAAGAATACTTTCCAGTGAACTACTTCACTGTAAAGTGAACTCCTTCACTGTTACAGTGAAGTTCCTTAATGTCACCTTAGACACTAGTTAACATGTAATTCCCTCACTAAGAGCTATCCTAAGACTCACTTAAGTAAGACAAAGAGAGACCGCCCATACACTCTCTCTAGGCACACCTAAATGATCCTTAAGACCACATATAATGAGTTACACACACTTATAATACGTCAAGCACATCAACATGAGATTCTCCTACCAAAGGTGATTCTAAGGTTCACTTGAGTGAGTTGTGAAGCGACCGCCCATAGAATCCCTTACAGAAACACTTAAGAGATCCTATAGACTACCTAAGATAGAATCATTCTCACTTAATACAATAGCAATCATAGAATATGACATTCTCCTTTCAAAGGCTATCAAAAGATCTACTCAAGTAACTCAAGAAGAGAATGTCCATAATTGACCTCTTCAAGATTACCTAAGTAATCCTTGAGACTTACCTAAGTTAGGATCATGTCTACATAATTAATCAACTTCCTTAACTAGAGTCATTATTAGAGCCCGTTTGGATGGGCTTAAAAAAGTAGCTTTTAAAAAGTACTTTTGAAAGTGCTGGAACTTATTTTTAAAATAAGTAGTTATGTGTTTGGATAAAATTGCTGAAGTTAAAAGAAAAAGTTGTTGATGTGTTTGGCAAACAAGTGCTGGTAAACACTTTTTTAATCAAAATGTCTGAAATACCCTTAAAAGGTGTTAACATGATAAAATT
The DNA here is from genome assembly GCA_022817965.1 of Solanum lycopersicoides. Taxonomy (NCBI): domain Eukaryota; kingdom Viridiplantae; phylum Streptophyta; class Magnoliopsida; order Solanales; family Solanaceae; genus Solanum; species Solanum lycopersicoides. The sequence goes on along the minus strand of CM040627.1, from coordinate 71,564,092 downwards.
GATTAATTTAATAATAATAATAATATATAATAAACATAATAATAATAATAAATAAATAATAATAATAATAATAATAATAATAATAATAATAATATGAAAAGAATAATAATAATAATATATAATATATAATATAATAAAAATAATAAATAATAATAAAATAAATAATAATAATAATAATAATAAAATAATATTAATAATAATATATAATAATAATAATATATAATAATGATAATAAAAAATAATAATAATAAAATAATAATAATAATAAAAAATAATAAAATGATAATAATAATAATAAAAAAAAAATATAAATAATAATAAATAATAATAATAATAATATAACAATATGAAAATAATAATAATAATAATAATAATAATATATAATATAATAATAAATAATAATAATAATAATAGTAAAATAATAATATAATAATATAATAATAATAATATATAATATATAATAATAATAATAATAATAATAATTATAATAATATAATAATAATAATAAAAATAATAAAATAAATAATAATAAGAATAAAAATAATAAAATATTAATAATAATAATAATGATATATAATAATAATAGTAAAGAGTAATAAAATAAATAATAGTGATAATAATAATAAAATAATAAAATAATAATAATAATAATAATAATAATAATAATATAATAATAATAATAATAATAATAATAATAATAATAATAATAATAATAATAGTAATAAAAGAATTAAGCACAAAAAGGTAAAATATTTGGTCAACTTAAAAGAGCTTTTAAGCTAAAAAAAAAAAGCACCCCTTCCCCAGCTTTTAACTTTTGGCTTAAAATAAGTTTTTTTTAAACTTAAAATAAGTCACTTTGAGAATTGTCAAATACTTAAATAAGTCAAAAATCAACTTTTAAGTCAGTTTGACCAGTTTTTAAGCTAATCCAAACAAGCTCTAAGACTTATCTAAGTAAGAGATGAAGCGACCATTCCTATGTCTCCTTCATACCTTTAACTAGACAACCCTTAACTACTCTAGATAAGTACTTATTCATCTAACATGCTTTCTTAACTTAAGTCATTACATTCCTTAGTTCATTTAAGAGACATCACATAAGGACATTCAAGTAATGGTCTTGAAAAAGACCTAGGGACTCTCACTAACATCTTCAAATCCTATTGTGCAATATCTAGATATCGTCCCATAGCACCACCTAAACTTCATATAACTTCTCCAATACTAGTAGGTATTCCATACGATGATAATAGACAATAGCCGACATAAACCATGGTAGCAAAGCATGGAATCCGGAGTTGTAACCTACTCCGATGGAGAGTGTTCTACTTGCCAATGGTAGAACTTGGACACATCCCATGTAGGCACATGGTTAAGGAATATGAAGGGCTTACTTTGTACTCTAGCCTCATCCTTTAACTAGAGTTACTTCCCTTACCATATTCACTCGGTGCTAACCTTTGTTCTCATAGAGTAATTCACATTAAGGTTCATACGAAGGGTTCCATATCATGTTCATAACCCAATTACATTTACCCTACCAAAGAGGTCCCTTGGGCTGCCTTATAATGGCGAAAAGAAGCTCATAATGACTTTCCTAAGATTGATATGATGTCTTCCATTCAACCAACTTTAAGTCCATCATTCATTAAAAGAAGGATACCATTACGACTTTCGATTTTAAGTTTCATAACCTTACCACTAGGTTTAAGGTTCCACATAGATGACCTTCTTAGCATCATTCAAGGTCTCACATATCATTCAACATTCAAGACTAAGAGGCTTTAGCATCCTAAGTCAAGACATCTCATATTCATATTCATGCATGTATCAAGTAAGGGACACAGTCAACCAAGACAAGACACAACATACTTTACCTTAACACATATTACATGTCATTCTAGAAGCACATAGGAATAACCATTATAATCTTTAAGTCATCCTATAAACTACTATATCATCATCAATATAACCGTCATAGACTCATATAGTCAAGTAGGAATAATCATGTATCAACCCTAAGACTACACATATAAAGACATAATCATAGTCTAACATGATCACCTAAATAACATCAATAGAAGAAACCAAATACTTTCACATTACTTCACATGCAGGTAGATATGATCATACTTCACATAATCAACTACACAAATCATCATAATACTTCAAGTAGTGCCGACAAGGTCATGATCATCATAATGCATAAAGTAACACCGACAAGGCCACATCATTCACATAACACCGCCACCATAAGTGGGACATACCAATCACCATAATTCAAGAACTAAATAACAATAGCTATACATAATATTAAGAGAGTTAAGACAGCGTACCACCCATTTAATCTCACCACTTCAATCCAAGATAAATCATCCAATTCGATACCATAAGGCCCTTACCCATGGCCATGAACATCAATTCAATACAATAACCATAATACTCAAGAATCTAGGTTAATTCAATATAGATTTATTAATCTAATACAACCTATACATCAATTGAATACAATTCTTACATCATTCAATAGCCCATAGAAAAGTACACTAGAATTCATAAGCATTAAGTCAATATCAATTCAACAAGCTTATCATACAATAGATCTAAGAGTATTCAATACTCATTAATCAAATTGAAACAACCTATAAACCATACAACCATAATCTTTACATAAATCAAAAGCCCATACCAATATACACATGAATTCATTAATATCAAAGCATGATCAATTCATCCATATTTTAGTCAAATTTAGAGATTTGAAAAGATCAAGGGTTTATGAAGAATTTCATTTGGAAAACATCAATTATACATCAATAACATCATATCTTAAGATTTGAAAACGTTTCATGCAAGAACCCAAGACTTAGAGTAGAAATTGGAGTTTTTCTTCTTTTTAAAATCTTTGAAAATCATCTTTGAAATTGAGTCTAAGGTGATAGCAAGACTTAGATGAAGAACTCCCATACCTTATTACAACCCAATGATAATTGAAGAAGAAACTCCATTGAAGATCCATCATCAAGCTTCATCTTCACCTTGAACTCTCATGAAGGTTTTTGGAGAAATTTTAGGAGGGAAAGGGTTTTGATCTAAGTGCTAGGGTTTAAATGAGAGTTTCATGACTTATATACTCTTAAAATACCCACAAACACCCAAAACAACCGTCCTCCTATTTTATAAGAGTTGGGGTGAATTTCCCAAAACCCCCAAGCCTTAACAGAAAATTGCAGGCAGTTTACAACACCATCGACGCCCTAGCATCGACGCTCCGTGGGTGAGACCACGCCCCGTCTATAGGGTCTCGTTGGTTGCTCCTGCAGTTCCTCCACCTGTAGACTTTGTCCATCGACACTCCAAGTCGACGAGCCGTCGTTCCATCTACTGGCCGTCGTTTGGGTCGTCGTTTGGTACTGCATGCAAGCTGTCATGCAGCTTCAAGTCTTGAGTTGGGGTCCTCCTCTAGGGCCCCTTGTGGGTCCTAAATGGGGTCGTACCCGTACGTTAAACCGTTAAACACGCACGTTTAGGCATTAAAAACATCTCCAAACAATTTCAACATCAAACAAGCCACGCAACATGCTAAAACACATCCAAACTCACAAGGACGTCTAAAGGTTGTCTTTCGAACGTCACCGGATGTTCTTGGACGTTTGATATCCAAACTTCACCGAAACTTGACACAATACCTATATACACTATAATAACTCATTTAAGGACCTCATAACCCCATTAATCACATATAAACATATAAAACCACATATGAGCACATAGGTGACATAGTCATTGAACATCTTAGTCATCCCTTGACGTTTGACTTCCAATGCACCTACACTCTTAGACACTGCCTCTATACCACATTATAGATTAATTTAGGACCTTAGACCATCATGACAACCATGTTAGGCTCTAGCTTCACCTAAGTCATTTTTGAGATCTTACAATATTGAAAACGATGATCATATTCAGAATGACTAGTATGTCGTTGATGCTCCAGTGCAAAACAATTTGAATGTTAGCAACTAACCATTATTGATGATTCAGAGAGTTCTCTAGTATAGAGAAAATACATTCAACTCGTTATTCTCCCAATAATTATATACTCTTAACTAATGAGGGAAAACTCGAGTGTCTTAATGAGGCCATGAAAAGTGAATTAAAAAATGTAGTTTGATGTTATGGAAGATGAAATGAAATGTAGATAATCATTCCCTTAATTTGGTTATGTTACCTAAAGATCAAAAAGCTTTGAAGAATAGGTGGGCTTTTGGGGTGTAACATGAAGATGGTAACCCATTTCCAAGGTACAAGGCTAGATTATTGTGACTTGTGAAGGGTTTTAACCATAAAAGGAAATCAATTTGATGAGATATTCTCTCCAGTTGTGAAGATGTCATCCATTTGTGTAGTTCTAGGCTTGACTGCGAGTCTAGATTTAGGGGTTGAGCAAATGAATGTTAAAACTAATTTTTTCCATGGTGACTTAGATGAAGAAATTTACATGGACCAATATGAAGGCTTTGAAGTCAAGGAAAATGAGAATTATGTTTGTAAGTTGAAGAAGCGCATGTATGGTCTAAAACAAGCTCCTAGGCAATGGTACAAGAAGTTTGGTTCTTTTATAAATCAACATGGTTTTAAGAAGACTTCTTCAGACCGTTGTATTTTATGCATAAATTTTCTGATAATGACTTATTATCTTTTTTCTTTATGTTGATGACATTCTTATTGTTGGTCATAATACTTGCAGGATTAAAAAGTTGAAGCAAGAATTGAATAAGTCTTTTGCTATGAAAGACTTCGGATTAAGGCAAATTCTTGCTATGCTGATTTTCAGTAATAGAGAAGCGAAGAAGTTGTGATTGTCACAAGAGATGTACGTTCAAAAAGTACTAAGAATTTCCTTCAAGTGATGATGATAAGGAAGGTATGAAGAAAGATCCTTATGCTTCTGATCTTGGTAGTTTGATATATGCAATGGTGTGTACAAGATTATTGCTCATGTTGTTGGTATTGTTAGCTTTTTTTTTCCAATTCGAAAAGAGAGCATCATAATATTGTAAAGTGGATTATGAGATATCTTCGTGGAAATTCTAGTTTGAGTTTATGTTTTGATACAGGGGAGTCTATTCTTTGTGGTTACACTGATTCATACATTGTTGGTGATGTCGATACTCGTAAGTCTACTTCTGGATACTTGATTGCTTTTGTAGGGGGAGTTGTATCTTGGCAATCTAGGTTGCAAAAATATGTCGTTTTATATACTACAAAGGTTAAGCTTATTGTTGCAATTAAAGCTTGCAAATAGTTGATTTGGATGAAGAGATTTTTGGTGAAACTTGATTGTGCTCAAGAGGGGTATGTGCTTTATTGCGATAGTCAAAGTGTTATTCATCTTGATAATAATTCTACATTCTATGATTGGTCTAAGCACATTGATATGAGGTATCATTGAATTCTAAGTTGCTTGAACTTGAAAACATCCATACCAATAATAATGGTTCTGACATGATGAATAAAGCTTCCCAAGAGGGAAATATGAAGAATGTTGCATGATCGTCGGGGTTTCCTCTGCATGGTTGGTAAGGGGAAATTCTTGGGTTTTGAGTATTTTCCCCTTTCTATGTGTATAAATAAAAGCCCAATTTAGACTAGTCCGCCTTGTCCATAAGCCCAATATTATGGTGCACATGTAAGAATTTATTTTAGGTGTTATTTTGAAGAATAAAAGAGTTGATCAACAGCCACATAGAGAAAATTTAGTGAGTTGAGATTTTTGCTCAAACCATAGCAGCAAAATTGCGATTCCCGCTTCGTTTCTTGTCCGATTGAGATGATTTTTGGACAAACTATTCCTTTCAACTTAATATTTGATTGGTAATTGAGAGAGTTGATTTTGAGTCCTATGACTCCAGTTTTTAGCTCGTGAACAATAGTTGTGGTTTGGTGATTTCACTCTTGTATATTTCTCTAGTTTTTGGTGGTATGTTATAGTTGCATTGCGCATTGTTTGACACATTGTTGATGATCCTTTTGGAGAACACATTGTAACTCTTGTTTATTCTAGTGGAGCTTTGGCCTTGTGGTTTTTACTCTTCACGCAGAAGAGGTTTTCTACGTTAAATTTGATGTCTCATGTGAGATTTATTTCGCTTGCTTTGGTTGATTTGATTGTTGCCTCAAATAGTATTTTTCTTGCATTAGTGTGTCTTATTTTGGTTCAAATACAAAGAAAAAGTTTTGACTTGGGATTCTTCCGCTATTGTCTTGTCCTGCACATTTATTTTATGTTTGTCTTTTTCCAACATAAAAAGAATATTTAATACTAATTTAATGGAAACTCGTAGAATAAAATTAAAAGCAATACATTTTAACTAATTAACTTTTTTTATTGGCTTCTTTGTACACTATCGAAAAACTAAACCGAACTAATTTGGTTATTCACTCTCAGTTTTTCAGTTTTTGGTGTTATATTTTTAAAAGTTTTATTCTTCGATTTAGTGTAAGGGTCTCACAGTTTTGATGCAATGAAGAATCGAACTTTTATTAAAAAATAAAAAAGATATATATTTATTTATTTATGGGGATTTCCTTAACTAAGAATAAAAAGTTAACTAATAATTAGACCATTCATGATAAAACAAAGTAGCAAATAAATTATAATTCAATAGTTAACTTCAAATATTAATTTTCAAGAGAACCTAAACATACTCTATCTATGTATGTCATGTAAAGGAACTCGTCTTCGCCGTCCTTATTTTTTTTGAAAAGTATTTGGAGGCACAATGTTCTTGAAAAAGATAAATAGTTTTTTAGTTAACATAGTAAGTGTTCGATAGTAATGGGGGATTAAGGATTTCTGTGGAGGGGGTTCAAAATATAAAGCAGTTAACATGTGAAAATTACAAGATAAAAAACTGAGCGAGATAGGAGGAAACTTGTAATCTGAATCCAATAAGTTTAACTTGCCTTGTCATGTCGCGTTTAATTTTTATTAATTTTACCCTATTTCATCGAGCTTTTTTCAAAAATATTTCTTGTGCTTTTTTCTGTCTGATATTGCATTGTTTCTACTCTATTTTTTGAATTCTTTTTTGAAATTCAACCACTAAGATATTATAATATATATTCATAAGATAAATAATTGACATCGTCGATTTTTTAGTTCATTTAATTCAATTTACTAGGTTAATCATTCGTGAAAAAGACAAATGATGAATAGAACAAATAAGTTAGTTTAGTTTTCATCTTTTTAAAATCGCACTGAAAAAAGAAAGAAAGAAATACCATAAAATCAAAGAGGGGGGGGGGGTCACGAACGGGGAGCACCCCCTAGAAGTAACACGGCGTACTTGGCCTCTTGAAGGTTTGTACAAGCCCTTAGACATCTTTCATTGCCTATATATGAAAATTAGCAAGAAATTTAAAACTTTTTCTTCAAAATCATAATGCAGAATCATTTCATCAAACTTCTAACATATGTCTCAAAAACCATATACAACAACATGAGTACAAATGTCTAGGGTCACAACCCATAAAAGTCTAAACATAGAATACATAAAAGACAACATAGTGGTGGTGTCCTCGGATGCTATGAGGACTCACCAATCTTCACTTCTTGAAAGCCTTGGAAACTCTACCCTTTAAAGCAACTCAATCTCCTAAAGACCCTACATTGGATTAGAATGTAGGCAAAATATGCGTTTTTACGAAATGCACAGAGTATGAAAACTATCATACCAAACATAAGATATCTCAAATGGTAGTCAACAATAGACATAATCATAAGAGATAAAAGCATAAGCATATCATGAATATCATAAGCATAATAAAGCATCATGAAGCATCTAAGAGTTCATACTCAAATCATTGTCCTTCTTACTCAAATGAACTACATCACAAGCCACCTCCAAGTATACTTGTGCAAGGCTAAGGTAGCATCCCATACTACTACCAAAGCTAAGTACCTCTCATTGGTCATTCTTGATCATAATCCACTCTCATAATTAAGACTTAGGTTCATCATAACATATGAGCACTATGCCCCTAGACTGTCACGATCCGAGAGTACACACTAGAAGATATGGTATCTCGAATCGTGGCATGGAGTACTTGACCTCTCGGAGGTCTTGTACAAGCCCTTAGACATCATTCATTACATACATGTATTAAAGTAGTGCGAAATTAAAACTTTTCACACGAATAATATTTCAAAACATCTTTAATAGAAAACATAAGGAATAAAGCTAAGTCTCTTTGTCGTCATCTTAGACACACGAATATCTTGGGACATGACCCATAAAATACGATATGGAAATACTAAGTCTATTACAATGCTTTTAATAAGAAAACTAAAGATAACAATGTCCTCGGATCTAGTGAGGACATACCAACACTTGCTTGAATGAAAGGCTAGGATCCAAGCTTCACTTCACGTACTCCTCTCAAATATCACTTACACCTTTAGAGATAGATAAAATGTATGGAATTAGTACATTGCATGTACTAAGTATGTCATAATGCATGAAATCATGATTAAAGGGATATTTGTATAGAATATGCTCTTTTTGAGTAAAACTTCATATCATAAGTATAAGAACCACATAACACCAACTTCACATATAAGTCACATTCCACAATATAACATCAAGAACATTTCAAAACACATAAACGTGAGACCCTCATATCAAAGGTGATTCTAAGGCTAACTCGAGGGAGTTAAGAAGCGACCGCCCATACAATCCCATCACACACACCAAAGAGATCCTTTAAACTACCTAAGAAAAGATTATTCTCATTTCTTTAATTAGACTTCCTACCTAGAATTACTCTAAAACTCATCTAACTAATACATGAAGAGAACGCCCATACACCCTATCATAAGTATAAGAACCACATAACACCAACTTTACATATAAGTCACATTCCACAATATAACATCAAGAACATTTCAAAACACATAAACGTGAGACCCTCATACCAAAGGTGATTCTAAGGCTAACTCAAGGGAGTTAAGAAGCGACCGCCCATACAATCCCATCACACACACCAAAGAGATCCTTTAAACTACCTAAGAAAAGATTATTCTCATTTCTTTAATTAGACTTCCTACCTAGAATTACTCTAAAACTCATCTAACTAATACATGAAGAGAACGCCCATACACCCTCTCTAAGCCTACCTAAGCAATCCTCAAAGCTACTCTAGATAGATACCTTTTCATTAACATATCTTTACTTAAGTCATTATATTCATTAGACCATTTAAGAGAAATTCAACACTTAAGGTCTTTCACATAATGGTCTTGGAGAAGACATAGAAACTCACACACTAATATCTTCAAAGCCTAGTCGTGCAATGTCTAGATAGATTCCCATTCCACTACCTAAACTTCATAGTACTTATTCAACACTAGCATGTATCTCACATGATGAGAATATGCAATAAACAACATAGACCATACTAGCTAGGCATGGAATCCGGAGTCAACCCTACTCCGATAAAGGGTATTCTACTTGCCAATGTAGAACTAAGACACAACCTATGTAGGCACACGGTTAAGAAATATCAAGGGTTTCTTTGTACTCTAGCCTCATCATACAACTAGAGCTACCCCCAAGCATACTCACTCGGTGCTAGACTTTGTTCTCATAGAGTAATTCAATGAAGGAGCATAAAGAGGTACCATATCTTGTTCATAAACAAATTATACTACACCTTACTAAGGAGGTCCCCTAGGGTTACCTTACAATGGGTAAGAGGATAGCTCAATGATTTTCCTAATGATTATTTCATTTTGTTCCAGCCAACCAACCCTAAGTCCACCATTCACACAAGAAGGATACCATTACAACTTTCAACTTCAAGGATATCATAACCTTCATTCAAAAAGGTTCCACATAAATTACCTTCTTTACTATATTAAAGATCATATTCTATCCATTCTTATACGTCCATGTCTAAGGTGTTTTAGCCGAATAAGTAAAGGATTCATATTCATATTCTTCATGTATCAAGTAAGGACAATGTCTACCAAAACAAGACACATATACTTTCCATTATCACATATAGCATATCATTTTAGAAGCACATAGAGACAACTAATTAGTATACTTGCAAGTCACCCTACACACTTCTATAGAATCATCAACATAAGTCATCCTAATGATCATATAGTCAACTAGGAAAATTCACATTTCAACATCAAGTATAAAAACACAAGGCATCATCATAGCCTATCATGATCATATATAATCACTTAGAAGAACACATACTTTGACTTCACATATACACATAAGTCACCAACACCTTCACAATAATCACATATTCAAGTTATAACGTGATAATATCATAATTCATAAAGTAATGCCAACGAGGCCAAATTGTTTCACAATTCATAAAGTAATGCCGACGAGGCCACATTATTCACAAGTATAGCACATAAGCACCGCCACCATGAGTGGCCCATACCAACAATCATCATATTTCAAGACCTATACTATACAATATAGAGAAGGTTAGGTCAACATACCACCTTTTCGATCTCACAACTCTAGTCCATAGCCAATTCAACCAACTCAATACACAAAGGCTCTTACCAATACAATAGTCACCAATTCAATCCAATAATCACAATATACAATGAACCCAAGATAATACAACATGAATTTATCAATTTAGGACATCTTACTTACAATTCTAGCGTAATTCTTTCATAATTCAATAGCCCTAATTAAACTACACAAGAATTCCATAGTATAGAGTCATGATCAAATCACCCATAAATAGTCAAAACTAGGAGTGCATGGTTTGCATGGGTTCATAGAGTTTTTAGTCTAAAATCATCAAATTAACATCAATTCAATCATAATACATTGATTCAAAATGTTTTATGCAGGAACCCATGGATAGATTTCAATTTAGAGGTGATCTTTTGAGAAAGTCTTGGAAAACCACTTTAAAGATTGGCTCCTTGAAGAAAAGAGATTCAAGGATGAAGATCATACCTTAATTAATTCTCAGCCACAAAATTTAATTCAAATTGATTGAGAAACCAAGCTTCAAGCTCCAATCTCCCTTCAAGCTTTAATGGTGTTCTAAAGAGTTCTTCCTTGGGGTTTGGGGTTTTGATTTTGAATGATGACTTGAATAGAGGTTCTAGACTTATAAAACTACTAAAAATACCCAAAACACCCTTAAGAAACCGTCCAACTAATTTTAGGAAGGCTAGGTGAAATTCCCAAGTCACCCTTGGGTTGGCCGAGACCCTGCAAAAAACTACAGGTCTCCAAACGACGACCACACCTATGAGGTGTCGACCCATCGACGGGCCGTGCTGGCAACCGTTGATTGGGTCAGAGACTCAACAATGGGATCTTAATCTTCTAGACCAAGTCCCACCTATTCCCTCTTTTACGGGGCATCGACTAACCTACTGGGTGTCGATTTCCTTCTGTAGGTGAGGCTGTTTTTGATAACTTCTTCTCCCAAGTTGGGTCCTCCTCAAGGACCCTTTGGTTGGTCGTTGGGGAGTTTTGCCCGGACGTTTTCCAACCTGAATATACTCGTACACATGTTAAGAACCCCTCATATCAATTTCACCCAAAACAAACACGTAAAATATGCAAAGTCACTTCTAAACGTACAAGCACGTATCAAGGCATATCTTTCGAACGTCATGGACGTTTGACCTTCAAATATCACTAAAATTTAGACATTGCCTATAAACATCATTATAAACCATTTTAGGAATTTAGAACCTCATGAAGCAGGTGTTAGGCTCTAGTTTGACCTAAGTCATTTTAGAGGTATTACATAGGCCATCTCAAAACACACTTGTGCAATGCATGTAAGGCATCTCATTCTACCTCGCACACTATATCTTGAGGTCATCCTTCTCCCTTTCATTTTAGTTTAGGAGTATCTATTAGACCTATTTCATATTGATAAGGAATATCATTTTAAGTCTATCATGTCATGAAAATAACTATAGCAACTATCCAAGCTAAGCATAGAACATGTAGGGGTCATGTCATAGGTAGCTTCAAGTCATACTTGTGTCATGTATGAATGAAATCCCATACTACCATCCACACTAAGTACTTATCTAGGCTATCCTACTCCAAGCTAACTTATCTTGCATCCTTGTCTATAAAGCTCAAAATGCTAACATAATAGACATACTACCATGAAAAGCATCTCAACATACCAACCAAGCTAATTAAGGAAGGATACAAGAGTACCATCATAACCACCATGCAACCAATCATGTAGATGCAAGCTAATCCATAAGGGAGAATGAATCCTTAACTTTAAGATACCATGAGAATACTATCTCAAGCTATTTCATGAAATGCACCTTGTATGCAATTCAAGCTATCATAAAATGTACATTGGATACAAGTCAAGCTAACATTAGAAGAGTATATGCCTTTCCCCTAAGCTATCATGAAATGGTTTTGGCCTAACCAAGTTAAGCTATCATGAAGGCACTCTAGTCATGCTACTTCAAGCTATTCTTAGGAGATCTTCATTACTCAATCCCAAGCTACCATAGGAACCACCATCCCCAAGCTACCATTATCAAGCATCCTTGCAACACATGACCAATCTAACACATGAGAGAGTTTACTTCCTCCATCCCAAGCTATCATGAGATTCATCACCTCAAGCTACCATGAGAAATTCAACTCAAACTTCCATGAGATTCAACATCTCAAACTACCATGAGTATTTCAACTCAAGCCTCCTTGATATTTACTATCTCAAGCTACCCTTGAGATCTAGCATCTCAAGCTATCATGAGATCCACCATCTCAAGCTATCATGAGATCTACCATCTCAAGCTATCACACCTTGGTCTTGTCTCACCAAGTTTATTACACAAGAAGAGGCTATTCAATACAACCTCAAGCTATTTTAGTTAATCATGTCTTGATTCATTTTAGGTTCTTAGGTCAACTTCGAATCCATCTATGTGAGAGAACTTTCTTCTCCTAGCTTGTTCATGTCTAAGTGTAAAAGAGAAAGAAAACATCATCACAATCCCTTCATAATGACTTCACCCCCAAAGCCCTAGAATCAATGTCATACTAGCCCTACAATTGATTACTACCTTCAATTCATCATGATCCATGTTCAATTACAAGTTAATTCATTCAATTAGATTATTAGAAGGTAATTCTAGTCATACATGATCACATAGGTTCAATTCCATCTTTACAAGTCAAGGTCATTTTTAATCAGTTTGACCTAGTTCAATTCATATCTAGGTGATTCAATCATGATAAAATAGCATACGATACAATTGAATTAAGAAGATCAACTTAGAACCTTCATCTTGCCTTTAATGGCCTAAGAAATCACCATGATCACCTTCAACATCAAATACTACAATTCACCATGAAAACCTAATGAAAACATCACATAATCACCATATGAACATTAATTGAATGCTACCCACTAGATTGGGATCAGAATCAAGTCTTACCCACAATGTAATCACAACCCTTCCTAGATTGGGGTCTTTTGGATTCACAATTGAGGGATAACTATGGGACTTCATGGATGGAAGAATCCATGAATGAATAAGCTTCACATACCTTAGATTTTAGCCTTAAACACAGCTTGAATCCTTGATGAAATTCGTCCTAAGAGCATCCCTCAATTTCTCTTCTTCTTCTATGGTGTTCTTGAGAGAGTTTTGCAAAGGGAGAAGATTTGATTTGGAGTCTAGAGTCTAAATGGTTCTTTTATTGTTTAAATACTCATAAAATACCTAAAATCACCGAAAATAACCGCCCATGTATTTATTTGTACGTGGAAGAAATTTACCATATTGTCACACCCTTGGCCGAATCTCTGCAGAACATGCAGGCTCAAACGATGTCCTGCAAGCGACGGACCATCGATGGAACAAAGACGCCGTCCTGCAGGTCCATCGTTTGTGACAGAAAGTCATACTTTAGGGGCTCAACTCCCACGTCTAAGTGTGGAGTGAAGCCCTCAATCGACGGGGCGTAGACTAAGTGACGGAGCGTCGTTTGTAGGTTGTCAAATGACACTGTCCAGGTAGTGTGCTGCCTACTTTTGGGTCCTCCTCAAAGACCCTTTGGGTGGTCCTTTGGGATTCGTGCCCGCACGTTTCAACCCTAAATACGTCCGTCTAGATGTTAGAACCTCTCTTATGAATTTGAACTCCAAACACCACGTAAAACATGATAAGGCACACTAGAACACACAAGCATGTCTCAAGGTTAACTTTCGAACGTCTTGGACGTTTTTGGATGTTTGGCCTCCAAACTCCTCAAACTAACTTCTAATTCCATAATTCACTATTTTTAGACTTTATAATCTCATGATACACATGTTAGGCTCTTATTTGAACCTAATTCATTTTGCGGTCCTTACAGGAGGGGTCATGAGATTATTTAAACCTAATTCATTTTGGGGTCATTCGATTAACTTTAATTTAATTTGTTGTATATAATATTTTTTGTAAATCAATTTTAAATTTAATAATAATTCATTGTTAGTACATGGAAAGAGACTCATGTAGAAATAAAATGAGAAGTATAAATAAGAGGAATAAAAGACAAAAGTATCTAAAATATGTCTAATAAATTGAAACAAAGATAAATTGAGAAAAATAAATAGGATAGAGAGAAAAATAATAAAGCTTTACATTGAACCAAAATCAATGAGACATTTCATTGAGTTGGATTTGAGCCCGAAACCCTCTCAATCAAAGTTGAACCCCTTAGTTGCTGAGTCATGCTTCTCTTTTATTTTGAGGGAATTCATTTTAATATATGTATTCAAATAGACCTTATATATATTGTAATTTTTCAATGAGGGGTTTGGGTGATTCCACTAACCGCCACGTGTGTCCACCCCAGACACATCATCCGTTAACATATATAGTATTATATTTTTAAGTGTCTTACACTTTGATTTTTTCCTCATTTTATTTTTCATTCGCACCGAAAAATCGTTCTAAAAATATCGAACTAAACAATAGCCAAAGTTGAAAAATCAAATCGAAGAATTAGATTGGTTTGGTAAATGGTGCACACTTTTCTAAAATCGAAAACTAAAAATCAAATCGAAGATTGATAAAATTGAAACGAAGAATCAAAGATCCGAACGTTCACCCTTAGTTGAATCTCTCGATAAATTTTTTGTATCTGCCATTGAATGTATTCCTTTAATCTTGAACGCATCAAATCGTTGATACAATTCTATAATGTGATCATGTTATACAATTTCAAAAACATTTCAAAATTAAGATTTATCAGAAACAAATAAAGTTTTAAGGTGATAAGTTCTTCCTTGTACAAGGGGGTATTTGAACATGTAGGAATGCATTTGATAATTAAAAATTGTCATAAATAAATTATATCCATTAAAGTCACCAACCATCCCATCCAAATTATAAGAATTAAGAACCAACACCTTCAAAGATTATATTGATACGTCATGTGGAAACCAAACGTGGAAGCCTCTATTCTCTGCCATGGGAAATGAACGAGTCGTTATTATCCAATTTCAAAAAGTAGGTTTGGACGGAGTGCCTATCCATTTTTCAATTTTGAACCCCAATTAAAGAAAATTAAAAAAGGATAATTCTCCAAAATTACAATCCACAACACTAAATTGCATTACCCCTATTTAGAAGTCAGGACAAACAAGGGTAAATAGGTAATTTTAATATTAATTTTAGGGTAAAATAGTCGAGTTTTTAAGTTTTCGATAGCATAATTCATCATTTTCTTATAACATGTCATCCTTTTATACATATATATATATATATATATATATATATATATATATATATATATATATATATATATATATATATATATATATATATATATATATAGAACCCTTGGCCCGCCTATGTGGCACCATCACAAATTATAATTTCCTTTTAGTCGGCGTTTAGCCATAGATTTTCAAATCTTCTTGGCAAATATTATTTGCATGAAAATTTGGGTGAAATTTTATCATGTGTTTGCCATAATATTTGGAAAACATATTGCATTTTCTTAGAAAAATATGATTTATACTCGTAAATTTAAAAACTATCAAAACTAACCATAAGTTTGTATTACAAGTTAATTGAATCTTCGTTGCAACAAATAACAAGTAATGTCCATTACACTGGAACGATATGGTAGTTTGGAGTGAGTGCAACAAACATCATTTTCATATATATTGTGAAGTAGAAAAAGCACCGACTTTAGGGGTGTACAAAACCGAATCGAAAATCAAATCAAACCGCAAATTGAGTCAAACCAAAAAAAAACCCGACTAGTGGTTTGATTTGGTATTGAAGAAAAAAACCCGACTGTATTTGGGTTGGTTTGATTTTAAATAAAAAAAAAAAACTGATACCAAATCAACCCGACATTATATATGTAGTTTTAAAATTTTATTTATACATAGAAATATTTACTTTGATATCATTTTAATTTTTTTTATACTATTTCATAGTTTTTATCTTTAGTATATTATTTTAAGTTTAAAACTTAGAATTCGAAATGGTCCGATAAAGATTATAGTTCATAGATGTTGATGATTATAATAAAACTTAAATCAAAAACAAATTAATACTAATGTAAAAGGAAAATCAATTCAACACTAAGAATGACAATAATATTGAATATTTGTTCTTTAGTCTTACATTGGTTTAGACAATTAAAATGCATAATCTAATTTAATTTTCCTTAAATATTTAGTAATGTAACTAATACAATAATACTTATTAAACTTATTTTAGCATGATTTAGTACTTTTAAATTATGATTATTTTCATTATGACTTTACAATATTTATTTAATATGATGATTTCATTATTATTTTTATAGATATTTTTGTGTCATCAATACTCATCTCATATTTTTTGTTATTTATTTTAAGAAACACCTTAGATAATTATATTTTGGTTGGACTAAAGAAATATTTGGAGTAAAGTTAATAATATGTTTGTATGCAAGTTTTATCGAAAAACTCCAAAAATCTGGAAAAATCTGAAGTTTATTTTTGGTTTGATTAATAAATTTAAAAATTCGACACAAGGGTTTGGTTTGGTATTTGAAAAACCCGAACCAATTCGAGGTTGAATAACCCGAAAGAACTTTATTGGTTTGGTTTGGTTTATAAATTTAAAATTTTTACACGAATGATTTGGTTTGATATTTGAAACCTGAACCAACCCGGTCATTTACACCCCTACTTGACTTTGTTACTTAAGCCGAATGTTCATCATTTTAATCAACAATTATATCATCACTTTCATATTCACTGAATAATTCATCGCTACTTTGATGTTCACGTAAAAAATATGTAATACAACGTAAACGACTACTACAAAGAGTGTTTTGTAAAAGATAAAAATTTATTGTAAATTTCAATTTTTTAAAGATCCCCCAAAAATGAGATTTAACCAAAATTCTAGAAAAAACTAGTTTTTTGAAATTTGAAATAGTTGCCAAATAATGGCAAATTCTATAGACAAACACTATTTGTCAAATTTTCCCTCAAATATTACTTTGAAAATCCATAGTCAAACGGGTCCATAGTTTATTTATTTTCAAAACAAGTCTTTCATAAAAAAATGTGATTTTCATAAAAGTTGCGATTTTTATTAAAATTGGAACTTTTACGAAGAGTTATGACTTTTATGAAGAGTTGTAATTATTATTAAAAGTTGTGACCTTTCCGAAGGATTGTAACTTTTTCAAAAAATTGTGACATTTCTCATAAGACACAATAAATATTTGTTCACACTACCCTTTGTTGTCTATGAATAGAGGATTTCCTCTCATTTTAAAACAACAAAAAATTTGAACTTCTTCTTCTTCTGCACAATTAAATATTCGCGTATTTTGCTTCTGTTGGGTGGTTCACTACACCATATTTTTGCATCAATACATTTGTGACCAGAATCGTTTCATCCTTAGAGGATCAATTTCTTTAAACATCGGATACTAGAGGACAATAATTTTGTTAATTAAGGGATAATGCGCATTCAATGGACTCAATTTTTTCCTTTATGTTTCATTCTATTGTTACAGATCATGGTATATCTTCTTCCGTCATTAATTATGCTTATGATATTAATTGTTATTTTTGAGTACACATTTTAAACTTTGTTGTTTATAAAGTTATTGTTATACGTATTTGTTACTATAGATTAAATAACACACATGAATTGAGCATTCACGCAAATTTTCTCTATTAAACACACGCTAAATAAAAGTTTTATTTTTAAACAAAATAAGATAGAAATGAATAATATGGAAATTCACACACAAAATATTTAAACTAAAAGTATAATAAAAATTTTATTTGAAGAAATGAATAATTAAAGCTTTCAAAAAGCATATAATTTTTTTTAAAGAAATTACTCTATATTTTTGTAATCAAATATCTATATTCTTAGAATCTAATCATCTATACCATCCATATTAATTTGTGTAGAACAAATCATATGATTAATTTCTTCATAACTTAACTTTTAACAATTAATTTCATCATAGTTAGAACCTAACATAATTTATGTTGAAACCGAATATTATATAGAAAAATAGAAAGAAGAGCATAGCCACAAGTCACCTACCGTCACGCAGTCCCTTGTCTGTCTATATGCATATGCTACTGATTGACCATCATCATTTTGTACCTTCTCCAACTTTCCTTTCTCTTCTGCAAATTTGATATTATTACAACATGAGCTGGTGGTGGGCTGGAGCTATTGGTGCTGCTAAGGTAATTAATTCCTTTCTCTCACTATGAATACTAAAAACTTGTTCTGCTTTCTAGTTTAAATCTAATTTAATTCAACAGAAAAAATTCGATGAAGATGAAGCACCACCAAAGTATGAAAGTGTTGCTCTAATTATCGGAGTCACCGGCATCGTTGGTAATAGCGTCGCCGAGATCCTCCCTCTCGCTGACACTCCCGGTGGTCCATGGAAGGTCTACGGCGTTGCACGACGGGCTAGACCATCGTGGAACGCCGATCATCCAATTGACTATGTCCAATGCGACATATCAAATCCGGAGGATACCCAATCTAAACTATCTGTTCTCACTGATGTAACCCATGTTTTCTATGTGACTTGGGCTAATAGATCTACAGAGGTTCAAAATTGTGAAATCAATGGAAAAATGTTTAGGAATGTTCTTAATGTTATTATCCCTAATTGTCCTAACTTGCGGCATATCTGTTTGCAAACGGGTCGAAAACATTATTTGGGTCCGTTTGAATTGTATGGAAAAGTAAGCCATGATCCTCCATTTCATGAGGATTTACCCAGATTAGATGCGCCCAATTTCTATTATGTTCTTGAGGATATTTTGTTTAAGGAGGTGGAGAAGAAGGAAGGGTTGACGTGGTCAGTTCATCGTCCGGGGACGATATTTGGGTTTTCTCCTTATAGTTTGATGAATATTGTTGGAACACTTTGTGTTTATGCAGCTATATGTAAACATGAAGGGTTGCCATTGAAGTTTCCTGGTGTTAAAGGAGCGTGGGATGGATACTCGGATTGCTCTGATGCGGATTTGATTGCTGAACATCAGATATGGGCTGCAGTGGATCCCTATGCCAAGAATGAGGCGTTTAATGTGAGCAATGGGGATGTTTTCAAGTGGAAGCATTTCTGGAAGGTTTTGGCTGAGCAATTTGGACTGGAAGCTGCGGAGTTTGATGAAGGGAAGAGATGCACATTGGTAGAGATGATGAAAGACAAAGGCGCGGTTTGGGATGAGATTGTGAAGGAGAATGGATTGGTGCCTACTAAATTGGAGGAGGTTGGAGTTTGGTGGTTTGTTGATCTTATCCTTTCTGGAGATTGCGCTTTGGATACTATGAACAAGAGCAAGGAGCACGGTTTCTTGGGATTCCGGAACTCACAAAAAGCCTTCATTTCCTGGATTGATAAGGTGAAAGCTTACAAAGTTGTTCCTTAATTTTGATATTCGTTTTTATTTTTACTGTGTGATAAAATGCTTGAGTTTGTTTCCTATCTATCGATTATGTTTTTTAATAAGAAGTAATAATAGCAAAATGAAGCTATTTCTAGTTTGAAACGATGTACACTTTGGACTTCTTTGTTGTTGTGCTGTAATTAGCCATTTGTTATTGGTACCACTATAAATTTCTTGTTTCATCTTTCTGTATATGTTGCTTGCCTTGATGACTGGAAAGTGCTTATGATTTTGATGAGATCTGCTTAGTATCTTTCTGATAAAGAATTAAAACTGTGTTGCGCCACCACTTTTATGTAGTTGTCACAAGTGAGAAATGTGCTGCTACTTTTTTTAATATGCGCCTATCAATCATTGAAAATAGAAAGTTAGCTAATATCTAACAAGAATGCAAGGGAAAGTAGGGTTCTCTCTTGTGTGATTTGCGAGCTATTGTACAGGAGTGGTTGCAGGTTTCCTCGTCATAAAAAAATTGCAAGGGAAAGTAGAAGATAATGAAAATTAGCAATATGTCAATCCATGATCATGAAGTGCCTTGTTTGCTTTGGGTAGTTCCACCGTTGAATGTGAATTGCTAAATCTAGAAGACCTTATAGATGTTGATACATTTCCTATGAAAGTCAGAATACTAGGTTGAATGACTATTCATTTTTAAAGTTCTCTAATACAATGACATTTCAGGAGTTTGTTACTCGTACATCATAAGGAGAATAGCTAGTCAATCACATCGCCGTTTAGACCATAGAAATCCAACCACAATTAGGATCTGATTTGGTAAATTCTAGTTGCAAATTCAAGAAGAGTGTAAGGAAAATGACTTCAACCGTACCAAACAGATAGATTCTGGATTCTAGACACCTGTAAAAAGGATTGGTAGGTATGTTCAACATCATATGCATTATCATTATCATTTTTGACAGGTTAACTAGTCAGTCAAAGTAAGACTCACCAAGATTTATTTCAGTACCATTCTATTCAATTTCTGGTGTTTATGATAGATTTTCGTGACCTGTTTTCTTCACAAATGCTTCTGGGAGGCATCAGATTTTGATCCATCCGATGTCAACTCGGTTTGTAGTTCATTGCTTTCTAGGGCTGTTCATAGTTATGGTTAACAATCAAATCAAACCACAATCCGAACCTAACCGATTAATAAAAACCGATATTTGATTTAGTTTGGTTAGGTTTGGTTATTAAATTTTGAAAGTCAATACTATTTGGTTTGGTTTTGGTTTTACTAAAAAAATAGCCGCAAAAATAACCAAATCGAACCGATTAATTAAATATATATATATTATAATTATTTATATATTATACATAAATAAATTAAAAATATTTGTTAAATTTTAATTAACTTAAGTCTTTAATTTTATCATTTTATCAAGCTCAACACTTTAGCCCAAGTATAACAATCTCAAATCCAAGTCCATCAAAATCCATTTTAGTCTTTACCTACTGTACCTTCACATAAAATAGTCACACTTTCTCTTAAATGAATCACTTTATTCGTGTAATGATAACTCTAATATTGCTTAATTGCTTGACGGAACCGACATTAGCTTTTCTGTAGATTGTTCATGTATTTGGTATTTGTGTCTATCGAGATATGTAGGTCTTCAAAAAATTATTATTTTCAAATCGAATAAATCAGAAAAACCGAACCAAACCGACACTAACCAAACCGATGGTTATTTTTTCCGTTTGGTTTGGTTTGGTTTTAGAAATTTAAAAAATCGACTAGATTGGTTTGGTTTTGGTTTTAATTAATAACCGATTCAAACCGAACCATGAACAACCCTATTGCTTTCCCTGTATATCTTGAATATTGATCTTAAACTTTGTAGCAAGAACAATCCAAGGAATAGAGCTCATAGTGATTGCCTCAACTTCTGTCCTTTAGTATAAAATGAGGTTATTGCTTTTCTCACAAATTAGTGTTAGATAAGGTCCTCGAGAGTTATCTGATTATGTCATTCTGAGGAGCAAATCAACACTTTCAAGCCCATTCGATAAGTAGTAATTGGGAAAATTTCTTACATAAACAAATATAGGATCATATATATCTATAGTAGCAGTGTTGTCTACGCAGACTTTATTCCTATCTTGTGAAAATAGAGAGGTGATTTCTGAAAGACTCTTAGTTAAGTAAATTATTTCTAAGAAGGTATGAAAAAGGAATATAGTAGGAAGAAAAGAACGTTAGCCATCCGTGTCTTAAAAAGGTGCGGAAGCAAGCGTAAGCTCCTTAATTTTTAATAATTATAAATAAATTTAATAAAAAAATTTAAATTGAAAGACAAAGTCACATAAAACAATATTAAAAAGAAAATATAAATAAAGTAAAAATTTATGTAGAACTACTTCATCTTAAAATATTAATCAAAATCAATAATTGACTAAATGAGATATCAGAATGCTCATCTAAAAAACCAATCAAGCTTTATTAAAAATTGAGTAGAAATTTAATAATTAACTTGAACAATAAAAGACATGTGAAGAACGAACTTACAATCAGAAATATCAAACTATAACAAATGATAAAAGAACAATGCAATTTTGCTTTAGATTGCATAAGGACCATTTTCCCTTTTTATCCTGTGTAAGATGAAGAGAGAGAACAAAAATCAGGACTAAGAACAAAAAAAATATTTGGACTTTAAATTTTTTGATTTCTTAAAATGTAATAACAAGTTGAATTTGTATACATCAAATCAGTGATGGATTTTACAACATAACTTACTTTAGCACTTTACTACATAGACATTTAGATACCCTTGTAGACACACAAATTTTATTGGATTTAATTCATACAAAATTTGAATTAAATCATGTTTATTTGGGTTGAATGATTAATTTGGGCTCTACAAATAAATAAGTTCATTTTTATTAAATTCAAGTCCAAGGTCAATTTCACCTTGAAGCCCAAACTCATGCCACGTGTCATAGTGACTAGACATCAAAGACCAACAAGGTGACGCCACGTGTCCAAATGAGGTGGTAGTCCCAGTCAAATGCAAGAACGAATCACAATGCGCCAAGTGTCAAAATGACATCCTTTGGCCAATCACAAGCAACATTGTCCACCCCTTACAATTATAAATGGGGGATGTACATGACATTCAAAGGAAAGAAGAAAAGACTTCAACAAGCATTCTGCAATTGGAGAAAGCTACATCAACGACATAGCTCTTCGAAGGAGTGATCAAAGGAGTTCTTCCCGGAGATCAACTTGCAACGACGAAGCGCTTTCCGACGTTCTGGAGATCAAATACATCTCAAGGAGGTCTACATCATCCTACATTCGAGAAATACGCTACTGAAGGTCCTCGAATCACGGAGAAACTTAGGAGAGAAGAATCAAGAGAACAACAAAATTGTACTCACAACGATTCATTAATAAAATCACATTTTTCTTTTATTTATTTTGCTTGCAGTCGATTTTCAACGCTTACGAAAATTTGTTGCGAACAAATTTGGCATGCCCAGTGGGACCAATTATGCTCTTCATCTCTTCCTCCTACAAATACAAAAACAACAAGTTCAACTTTGCAATGGCCTTCATGAAGATCAATGATGTTTCAAGCAAGGACTCTTCAGTTGCCACATTTTTTGATTTTAGTGATGTTGATCCAATCACTCGACGCAAGTTCAAGACAAGTGCCTTGGATGGATCTGAATATTTTACCTCTTTGGAGATGCCAAGAAAGAGCAAGTCTCGAATGCCATACAAAACTGCAATTCCTGGGGCAACATTGCATCAAAATTGTTTGATGAACTTTCTCATTCTGGCTTCAACTTTGGTGAATCTAAAAGTTCAACAGATTCTTCAATTTCAACAAAGGCTAACTCCTTTATGGTTGACGCAACTGACATGACGAGAAGTTCGCAATGATGGAGCAAACCATTGAAGCCTTGAAGAAGTCTATTGATGACAAAAATCTTCAAATCACGCAGCTTATGAGCAAGTTAGATCTCTACAACTCTAAAGAGTCACATCATAATCTAAAAACTCTAGAAGAAGTTGATATTGATTCTCTCACCAAGTCAGTTGACTCTCAAAGCGCAAAACAGTCTGCTTCAGTTGCCACTCTAACAGTTCAACAACTACAAGATATGATCACAAACACAATTAATGCTCAATATGGTGGTCCGTCACAAAGTTCCTTAGGATATTCAAAGTCGTATTCTAAGCGAATCGAGGGTCTACTAATGCCAATTGGATATTAACCACCAAAATTGCAGCAATTTGATGGAAGGGGAAATCCAAGGCAACATATTGCCCATTTCGTCGAGACTTGTAGCAGTTCTGGTACACATGATGATCTTCTTGTCAAGCAGTTTGTCCGTTTTTAAAAGAAAACGCCTTTGATTGGTATATGGACTTGGAGCTTGAATCAATTGATAGTTGGGGACAACTAGAAAATCAATTTCTCAATCGTTTCTACAGTACCCGCCGTATAGTGAGCATGATGGAATTGACAAACACAAAACAAGGTAAGGATGAACTCGTTGTAGACTACATCAATCGTTGGCGAATGCTGAGCTTAGATTGTAGGGATAACCTTTCTGAAATCTCTGCAGTCGAAATTTGTATATAAGGAATGCATTGGGGCCTTGTATATATCCTTCAAGGGATTAAGCCTCGAACTTTTGAAGAATTAGCTACACGCGCTCATGACATGGAGTTAAACATTGCAAGCCATGGAAAGACATCACATGTTTTGATCCAAAAAAAAGAAACATACAATTCAAAGAGTCGTTAGACTACACAACTAATTAGTCCATGGCGGTAACCACAACTTCTATGAAAGCCTCCAGGAGACAAAAGTTCAAAGAGATTGTAGAACATCAGCAAATGCGAAAAGTGAAAAATTAATCTACTTTGAAGGAGTTACGAGCAAAAGAGTATCTTTTTCCGAACTCTGATGTTCCTGCGATTCTTGATGAGCTGCTAACCAAGAAAGTCATTGCACTCCCAGAGTCAAAGCGATCCGAAGAATCCAATAAAGTTGATGATCCTATGTATTGTAAATTTCACCGCATCATCGGTCATCACACCACAAAATACTTCACTTTAAAGGAAAAGATCATGACATTGGTACGAGAGGGAAAGATCATCATTGACGATGGTGAGACAACTGAGATAAACCATGCTAGTGTCAAACTAGATCATGATTCAATTTCAGAATTTTATATCCTGTGACATCGCTAAAAATTGAAGAAGATGTCATCATACTGCAGTTTGGAAGCTTTGAACCAGTTGAAGTTTCCGTCTTGAAGAAAAAACAAACACATCCAAGGTAGATGCCTTCTTCAATGAAGAGGGTGATGACACTCGGACTTTGGTCGCTCGCAAGAGACAGAATCATCAAGGTACTTCTAAACTCCGACTATCAAAAGTTGACACAAAATCAATTATGAATCAACTTCGACAATGCGAAAGCATGAAATCCAACTCCAAAGTGAAGTACATCAATGATTCATTACAAAAGGTTAGAAGACCAGTTACATTGATGGAATTCTTCCCTGAAATGATCCTTAATGTACGAGCCTAAACTGCAAGTTACAATGCTCCTCAACGTACGAGCCTAAACTGCAAGTTACAACGCTCCTTAAGGTATGAGCATAAACTGCATGTTACTCCTGTCCCGCAAGAGTATAAACTGTGTACGACCTAAAAAAAAAGAATAAAAATTAGAGTCATCGGTGCCAACTGCACGAAGTTTTCAATTTATCTTGGTTGATATACTTCTGATAACACATGTAGTAAGTGCATGACCCTTCAATATGACATGACAAACATGAGCAGCAGCACAACAATCTTGTTCGACATAGCGGTGCCAATAGCACGAAGTTTTGAATTACGGTCAAATTGGATCTTGAAAATCAATATCCTCTGTTTGAGAAACATGTCTATGCAAAATAAAGATGCAAAATCACAACCATTACCTGCAAGAAAGAGAAACAAGAAAAATCCAAAAGACGCAAATCAATGAGGTGAACTTCCAAATTTGATGATCAACTTCAAAATTTGATTCCCGTCGATCCGGAAGGATTCTAACTGTGATTTTTGGATATGTCGTAGTAATCAAAGTCTAGTTTCTCCAAAATCAAGCCTCTCGTCTTTTGAATATTCCTACATCAAGAAACTGATGTTTTGGCGAGATCGCGCATAGCAGTGAGAAGAACGTCCAAATTTAAGTTCAACTTCAAAAATTGATTTCCGTCGATCTAAAAGGTTTCTAACTGTGTTTTTGGATATGTCGTAGTACTAAAGTCGAATTTCTCCATA
Organism: Solanum lycopersicoides; assembly: GCA_022817965.1. NCBI lineage: Eukaryota > Viridiplantae > Streptophyta > Magnoliopsida > Solanales > Solanaceae > Solanum > Solanum lycopersicoides. The sequence continues at coordinate 71,537,802 of CM040627.1, read as the reverse complement.
ATCAAACCGCTCGTCGTTTGAATGTTCCTACATCAAGAAACTGATGTTTTGGCGAGATCGCGCATAGAAGTGAGAAGAACGTTCAGATTTAGGGTTCAACTTCAAAAATTGATTTCCGTCGATATAAAAGGTTTCTAACTGTGATTTTTGAATATGTCGTAGTACTCGAAGTCTATTTTCTCCATAATCAAGTCGCTCGTCGTTTGAATGTTCCTACATCAAGAAACTGATGTTTTGGCGAGATCGCGCATAGCAGTGAGAAGAACGTCCAGATTTAGCGTTCAACTTCAAAAATTGATTCCGTCGATATAAAAGGTATCTAACTGTGATTTTTGTATATGTCGTAGTACTCAAAGTACAGTTTCTCCAGAATCAAGCCGCTCGTCGTTTGAATGTTCCTACATCAAGAAACTGATGTTTTGGCGAGATCGCGCATAGCAGTGAGAAGAACGTCCAGATTTAGGGTTCAACTTCAAAAATTGATTCCGTCGATATAAAAGGTTTCTAACTGTGATTTTTGGATATGTCGTAGTACTCAAAGTCTAGTTTCTCCAAAATCAAGCCGCTCGTCGTTTGAATGTTCCCACATCAAAAAACTGATATTTTGGCGAGATCGCGCATAGAAGTGAGAAGAACGTCCAGATTTAGTGTTCAACTTCAAAAATTGATTCCCGTCGATCTAAAAGGTTTCTAACTGTGATTTTTAAATATGTCGTAGTACTCGAAGTCTAGTTTCTCCAGAATCAAGCCGCTCTTCATTTGGACATTTCTACACTAAGAAAACAAAATTTTGTTGGGACTGCACGAGATTGAGAAAAGAAGACACCAAATTTGGAGTTCCACATTACTTTGGTTAGAAGAATTATTTTTCCAATGATTCTTTGATCAATCCTTTGTACATGAGAGATTCTTATATAGAAGTTCCTTTGAATAATTGTTATTTCTTGTACAAGGAAATTTTTGATAAAATTGAAAGAATCAAATCATATCAATTCCTACCATCTAAATGGAAGTTGCTATCACTCAAAAGGAAAACAATAAGTCTTGAGATGTCAAGAATGATTCTCTTACAAAATCAACCAAAGGAAAGTCAATATTCCTTTTATTTGATTCAAGATCCAATCAATCTTCTTGTTCTTCTGCCACCTTGCAAGGAAGATCACACAATGTTACTACTCACTAGACCTATCTATTTGAAATCAATATAGAGGGTTCACGTGGTTTTCAAGCAAGAATGTTTAAAAATAAAAAAATAAAAAAATTTGAGATCACTACAAATAAATTATTTGTAGTGACCTAGTTAGAATGCGATGACAAGAAACAAATACTCTCGAAGTCTCAACAATGCCTTCATAAAGACTTCAACTTTCGTCGTCAAATTCGACAAGCCTACATGTTGACACGTCTAAAAAAAAATACATACATGAATACTTCAAGTCTTGTCACCAAGTGTTGGCAAACCTACACTTCAACAAGGCTTGAAGTAGGGGGCATCTTTAGACACACAATTTTATTGGATTTAATTCATACAAAATTTGGATTAAATCCATGTTTATTTGGGTTAAATGATTAATTTGGGCTTTACAAATAAATAAGTCCATTTTTATTAAATTCAAGTCCAAGGTCCATTTCACCTTGAAGCCCAAACTCATGCCACATGTCATAGTGACTAGACATCAAAGACCAATAAGGTGACGCCACGTGTCCAAATGAGGTGGTAGTCCCAGTCAAATGCAAGAACGAATCACAATGCGCCAAGTGTCAAAATGACATGCTTTAGCCAATCACAAGCAACATTGTTCACCCCTTACAACTATAAATGGGGGAAGTACATGACATTCAAAGGGAAGAAGAAAAGATTTCAACAAGCATTCTGCAATTGGAGAAAGCTACGTCAACGACATAGATCTTCGAAGGAGTGATCAAATGAGTTCTTTTCGGAGATCAACTTACAACGACGAAGCGCTTTTCGACGTTCTCGGAGATCAAATACATCTCAAGGAGGTCTACATCATCCTACATTCGAGAAATACGCTACTGAAGGCCCTCGAATCACAGAGAAACTTAGGAGAGAAGAATCAAGAGAACAACAGAATTATACTCACAACGATTCATTAATAAAATCACATTTTTCTTTTATTTATTTTGCTTGCAGTCGATTTTCAACGCTTACGAAAATTTATTGCGAACACCCCTCTTAACAAGTTTCAAGTGAATTTATTTCCATCCTAACACTACAATAGTTGTCTCACACTAGGAAGTGCATTACACACACGCCTCTTTAGCGCTACATCAGCGTCACATCAATGCCACATAAGATATTATATTTAAGTTTTTTTGTTTATTATTGAAAGACATATTTTTGCACCACAAATAAGAACATCAAATAACGAATCACTCAAAATTCAAGAAATTTGTATTAAAATATTTTTTAGTTGTACTGTAAGCACAAACCTTGCTGATGAAATATGTGGAGTTTGAGGATATAACTGTTATTAAAAGAAATTACTTTCAAATTTTGATTGTCATGGTTGAAAAAAATTAGCTTTGATTTTAATATTTACTGCCATTGCTGAAGAAAAATAACTTCAATTTGAGAACAATAATGATAAAATTCAATCATCTCGATGAAAAAAAAACAAATTAAAGAAGAAAAAGAGATGAAGATGATGGTGTAGAAAAGGGTGATGGGTGGTAGGAGAAAGAGAAACAACATTAGGGTGGGGACTTTGGAGAAGGAGAAAAAGTGTGTGGGTGTGTTGGGGAGGGGTCGAAGATGGAGAAATTGGGTGGGTGGATTATTTTGAAGAAGCAAAAGAGGGGTGGAGGCTCGAAGTTTCCTCTTTGAACCCCCTACCCCTTTTTCCCTTCTTCAAAATACCCCACTCCAACTTCTCTTTTTTCATCCGCCCCTTCCTCAATATACTCAGACACTTTTTCTTCTTCTTCAAAACCCCCAATCCAGCGTCGTTTTCCTTCTCCTACCACCACTTCTCCCATCTTTATCTGCACCTTCATCCTCATCTTTTTTTTCTTTTAATTTTTTCATTTTTCTTATATAAACTAACGATACATAAAAATCATAAAATTTATTGCTATTATCCCTTGATTGAAGCTAATTTTCTTCAACAATGGCACTTAAAGTTAAAAATAAAGCTATTTTTTATAACAATGAGAATAAAAAGTTGAAGCGTATTCCTTTTAATAATAACATTTTCAGTTATACCCTCAAGTTCCACACCTTTCATCAATAAGGTTTGTGCCTAAACTAGAACTAAAAATTTTATGCAACTTTTTGAATTTTGGGTGATTCATTGTTTGATATTTTATAATTTTGTGGTGTAAAAATATGTCTTTCAATAATAACAAAAGGAAAATTATAAAATAAACTCAAATATTTTTTTTATGTAGTTCTAATGTGGCATTGATGAAGCACGTATGTAGTGCACTTTCCAATGTGAGACTAATTCACCAAGATTCATTCAATACCATCCTATTCAATATCTGGTGTTTATGATAGATCTTCGTGACCTGTTTTCTTCACAAATGCTTCTGGGAGGCATCAAATTTTGATCCATCCTATGTCAACTCGGTTTGTAGTTCATTGCTTTCCCTGTATATCTTGAATATTGATCTTAAACTTTGTAGCAAGAACAATCCAAGGAATAGAGCTCATAGTGATTGCCTCAACTTCCTGTCCTTTAGTATAAAATGAGGTTATTGCTTTTCTCACAAATCAGTGTTAGATAAGGTCCTTGAGAGTTATCTGGTTATGTCATTCTGAGGAGCAAATCAACACTTTCAAGCCCATTCAATAAGTAGTGATTGGGGAAATTTCTTACATAAACAAAAATAAGATCATATTTATCTATAGTAGCGATATTGTGCACTCTGACTCATTGTTGTCAAAAGCAAAAAGCGTAAAAAAGCGCTAAAGCCCTGATGGAGCTTAAAGCACACTTAAAGCATGGGCTTCACTAAAAAAAAGCGCACTATGAAGAATTTTTAATATATATATATATATATATATATATATATATATATATATATATATATATATATAATACTTATAGAACATAATAGACACAAAAATAGTAAATATATAGTGCTTTAATGAAGATTGGTTTATCAAAATATATGTTGCTTAAATATTCTATTTCTAATCACTAAAATAATATTTTTTCATATCATCTTCCTCAATAGAGTGATTCTCGTTGGTATCAGTATCACTAGATTTATGGCCTTCAATCTCTTCTTCCCCTGACTTATCTGAATCAACCACATCTTCTATGTCAATACTGAAGCTCGGGAGCTTGAGGCATTAGTTGTAATAACTCTAGACTGTCTCTTTTGTCGCGTCAACACATTCTCACTGCCCGACACTCTTGAACATCATCAAATAACTAGTCATCTCCTGCTTCGATATTAATACCCATCTTCCCAACCAACCATTCATTATTATGATCAATGTTATCCAACGAGATTGGATCGATGACACTCCGCAAGTCATAACGAGCGTTTAAAGCACGACTATACTTAACAAACACTAGATCATTCAATCTTTGATGCTCCAATTTATTTCTTTTTTGGTATGGATCTGTTGCATTGGTTAATGTTAGTAAATTAGTCTAATTGATTAACTATGCAAAGAAAAATTAATAAATATGATGTACACTACTACGAGTACTTAGTACTTACATGCTCAAACACACTCCAGTTACGCTCACATCCAGCAGAACTAGCCGTTAAACCCAAAATTCTAATGGCTAATTTTTGGAGATTGGGAGCTGAATTACCATATAAATTCACCATTCAACTGTAAAAAGTGTTATGTAGGCATCATTATTATATGTTATTACCTAAGTACTAAGTAAGAAATATTAAGTAAACTTTTAAACATAAACTAAATAATTAAGAATTTTAATGTTATTGCATTCACTTACCCGAGATCTTTTCGTTCTAGATCTTTTTGCAATAGGAAGGCCAAATTGTTGTTCAGCTCTTGTGTACAATGGTATCTCTGATATGATCTTGTCTTGTACTTCAGTGCTTGGAATCAAATTTTCAATACAAGCATACAACCCATTTGTTATTTTTTGACAATTCTCAATAGTTGGATTTTGAAAGAAGAACTCTGGATTTTAATAATGTCCAGCAGCATGTAATGGATGATGCAATCGGCATTGCCATCTTTCATCAATGATCTTAAAGATATATTTATATTTTGCAGCATTGCCTTCAAATGCCTTTGCAATAGCCTCCTTAGCTTATCCACGACTTCATAAATGTACCCCATGACAGGGTTTTTTCTCATTATTAGCTAATCGCAACACTTTAACAAGAGGCCCCATTATCTTCAAAATATTAGAAACCTGACTCCAGAATGATGTCGTCAAAACAATATGTGTTGCAGTTTTCCCCCTTGGTAACTCAGCCCACCTACTAATCACCCATTTGTCAGATGTAAACATTGCTCGCAAATTTGACAATGCAACCATTGCAAAGTTAGAAAACTCGTCGCAACTCGAGTAATCCCACATTTCACTAACTCTTTCTTTTTAGTGAAATCTCTCATCATATTTAAGACTCCTGTGTGTCCATAAATGAAATCGACAAGGGCAATTGCTTTTTGGAGGGCCTTCTTGATGATAAGAATCTTCCCTATGTCTTCTAACATAAGATCTATACGATGAGCTGCACATGGCGTCCAAAATATGTGTGGTCTTTTTCTCTGTAACAGTTCACCTATAGAAAAAAGGGTAAATAAATATGTTTAAATATAGAAATCAAAACTTTGATCGATATTAGAAAGTAAAACATAAAACTTAGATTTTTAAAGCAATAAATTCTTACCAGCCAACACAAAGTTGCTACCATTATCACTTACAATTTGAACCACATTCTATTCTCTAACGTGTTCCACATATCTATCTAGCAATTCACATAACTTCTCTCCGGTCTTAACAAGTGAGGAGGCATCAATCGACTCAATAAACATTGTTCTATGTGGAGAGTTCACCAAAAAGTTTATCAAAGTTCTCTGTTTTCTATCTGTCCAACCATTTTCCATAATGGAAGTTCCATACTTCACCCATTCTTCTCTATGTTTGTTTATAATCTCATTGGTCAGCTCAACTTTCTTCCTAAGTAATGGAACTCTTAATTCATCGTAGCTTGGAGGCTTCAAGTTTGGACCATACCTTCCTACAACCTCAATTGCTTTCTTAAGGAGCGAGCTACGTTGAATGGGATCCCAATCATAAAAGAAGCAAGCTACTTTTTGAATTGTCATTGCTCTTGCTTCTTTATCACACGAGTCTTTGATGTTTGTTTGCCTCAGTGTTCCACGCTTTTGTAGAAATATATCCATAGGTCCCTTTCCTTTGGCCAGTTTCTTATTAGAGTTACTAGGAAAGCTTCCTCCACCTCTTTTCTTATGATTGATCTCTTGGACTTCCTCTTCTCCACCACCATTGTCTTGATGTTCAAACTTATCAAATTCGGGAAACTCGTTAGCATAAACTTCCTTTCTTATTTTTTTCTCCTCCATGTAATTTTTCAGTTCCTCTCTACCTCCTCTGGGCATTTTTTACACTTTGATTTTTCCTAAAGTTTCCGATCAAATGTGTTTTACCCGATTAATCCCCCCCGTGGTTGTTTTTCCACAAAAATTGCACGTGACTCTTGTAATGTCATCAGGGTCATTCAAGTAGTTATATTTCCAACTAGGATCCCCTCTATTGCCTCTACACAAGTCCTCTGCCATTTCTACTTTTGAAAAAAAAGAAGTTATAATATAGCAGTTATAATTTCTAAATAATAAATAATAATACACAACAAGAACGAAAAAAGGGGACACTGGTGATTGGACAGGTTCTTCATTATTTTTAAGCTGAAACAAAAAAAAAATATAAAGAATTTTGCATGCAAGCAAATAATGAAATACAACAACTACATATATATATGAAGTCCACCACTATTGCTATATATCTTTGTTATTATTCTATTACGATTTATAGGTGTTAAATTTTCTTTGATCATTTTTAAAGGTAAGGCACCATACATTAAACAAGGAGTCAAGAACAAGTGTCCAATATTTCCATTTATTTTAAAATTTCCTACAAATATAAAAGAAGTATGAAATATTGAAGCATCAACTTTATGAAATCACTAAAAACTAAAAAGTAAGAAGAAATACGAGAAAGAAGATATCTGTGTATTTGCTTGCTGCTTGTTGCCTTGTTCTGCCAGAGGAAGAGGAAGAAGAACATATTGTTTTTTTTTTGCTGCAAGCCTTCTTATAATACTTCATCTTTTTTTTTTTGTCTTTTAGAAACTCTGTGACTTCCCGTTAATTGCAGTCTAGGGTAGTTGAGAACTGGGACAGACTCTTTTAATAATTTAAAAGGACCCTTTTTTAAACTGAAGCTTTTTTTTTTTTTTAAAAAAGAAGGGCCAACTGAAACATGGGCCTCGCCTTAGGTCATGCGAAGCGGCAGATGGTATATGCGCCTCGCTTTTAATTTCACTGCTCTGACTTTATTCTTACCTTGTGAAAATAGAAGGTGGTTTCTAATAGACTCTTAGTTCAAGTAAATTATTTCAAAGAAGGTATGAAAAATGAATACATTAGGAAGAAAAGAACGTTAGCCATCTGTGTTTTATAAATTGATTTTAATAAAAAAAAATAAAGTTAAAGATAAAATCACATAAAACAATATAAAAAAGAAAATATAAATAAAGTGAAAATGTATGTAGATTGTAGAACTACTTTATCTTAAAATATTAATCAAAATCAGTAATTGACTAAAGCGATAACCAGAATGCTCATATAAAAAACGAATGAAGCTTTATTAAAAATTGAGAAGAAATGTAATAATTAACTTGAAAATAAAAGACAAGTGAAGAATGATCTTACAATTTGAAACATCAAACTACAGCAAATGATAAAGAACAATGTATTTTTTCTTTAGATTGCATAAGGACCATTTTCCCTTTTTATCTTGTGAAAGATAAAGAGAGAAAACAAAAATCAGGGCTGAAGAAAAAAGCTCCCAGACACGATTCTCAATGTTCCTTCTCTCTCCTGCTTTCTAGGAGGGAGAATTTCACTTTTCCAGCAACTTTCATTGGAATAAGACCTTCTTTCAAGCCACCAATAATCACCCACTGTGATTATTGAGAAAAACTTAGTATCTTTTAGATAAAGGATGGAGGAAACCAGAATCTACTTCAACATAGTGTTCAAATCCTTCAATACTACTAGATGGGAGACTGATAAGTCTGAGTGGTACGAATGGGTGGAAAGGAGTAGGAAAATGATGCGCAGATCTTCAATGAATAGGAAAGTGATGGAGTGGATATGTATCTGCCTCAAAGAAGCATCAAAGGAAAAAAGGAGAAGAAACTAGGAGATTTAAGCTAGCAGAAAGGGAAGCAAAACATTTCTGTACAAAACAAAGCGTAAAGAACATGGGAGATTTACAAGCATTATTACATTAAATAGAGGGGGGGGGGAGATCAGGCCTAATCATTCCAGAAATAGCAGATAATGTTGGATGGTTGGACATTGCTTCAAAGATCACCAGGTTCATTAAATGCCAGAGGAAGAAAGAGATGACACCCAACACAAGGATGGCGGATGTTGATTATCCCTATGCAAGTGACTTACAAGAAAGTAAATGGCAAACCAGAAGACTACACACAGCCGAGATCAATAGCAAGAAAGGAACCGTAGAAGTACTAAACAAAGTGGATGGACAGGAGGATGGCCTACTAGGAGATGTCTAGTTGGGTACTGAAGAGAGGAGTCAAAGGAAGGGCCAACTTTAGCAGAAATTTGAAGATGGTCCTCATAACATGGAAGAAAGTCTTCGAATTAAACAACTATGAGTTGTATGGTGAGATATTTCTCTTTGAGTTCCCAAATAGATACATGGCAGAGCAGACCATTTATGGTCAATGGAGATGAAAAAATTACAGATTTCATCTCGAATGGTGGAAGCCAACACTTGGGTGTATTCCAAGAGCAGCAAAGGTATAGAAAATATGGGTTAAGCAGTGGGAATTCGCCTGCACCTTTGGTCCAAAAAGGTTTTAAGGAAATAAGTGAAATTTGTGGGGGATGGGTTGCTACGGAGGAGGAAACTGAGCTTAAGAATTATATGAAATGGACCAAAATCTTTGTTTCAAATGATGGCAGCAACATCCCAAGGGAGGTGGCAATATCCCAAAATGGCGTCAAATATCACTTCCAATCTCGTAGAATGTAAACCACGGTATGAGATCATGCCGAAAAACCAAATGGAGGAGATTAAATACATTACCCAGAGAAAGGCTTAACCCAGTGGGTAAGGGAGGAAAACTTCTGTGAAGAAGTACAAAAATCCCTTCAAATCAAGGATTCTGTTAGAGCGCAACATCTTAGAATTACTCGAAAAAGTGTTTCACCAAGAGCACATGGGAGACACGTGTCTCGTTTAAATAAGACCTCTGTAGTGGAATGTTTACATAAGCCCATTTTGAAAATACCACAAAATCTATTTAAAGGCCCAGACTTAGCTGCAAAGGTTATTTTCAACAATCTACAAGAGGAGAAACAGAGTCCCATAGAAGCCCACAGTGTCTTTAGTTTCGTTGAAGACATAGCAAAACATATTTCTCTGCACGTATCCTCTCCAGAAGCAGAGCAAAAGAAGTCTTATGCGAAGATGTTGATGATGACAACTAAGTTTGTGAATTGGGATGGTTCACCGACACCAAAAGGAGGCAGATTGGCAAAAGGTAAGAGATTGCGACAGTACAAGTGCAGAAAGTGACAATTATGGGATAATTATCCCGAGTGATAGCACAAATATTGTCAACTGGGAAGTAGAGGAAGTTGAACCAATAATGATGCAACAACAACAGAGTTCGCAAGGGAGAAAAAGAAACATCAGTCAGGGTGCAACAGAGCTTGATAAAACTGGGGAAAATATTTGGGGTTGACTTTGAAGGACTCAAGGAGGAGGCCACAGAACTCTTAATACAGATAGATGGTTCCAGGCAAGCAAGAAGAATGGAACATGATATTGAAGTTTAAAAAACAAGGATCAAGGGTGCACAAGAACGAAAAAGTTTAGTATCATTTGATGTTAAATATAAAAACATGGGTGACAGGAACAAGGGAAGATATACTGGCTCTAGTTCTCGATGAATTTCAAGTTAGTGTCTTGGAATGTTAGGGGGTTGAATAACATAGAGAAAAGTAGGCTAGTAAACTGTTTGTTTTGGGGTTGGAAGACTGGCATTATTTGTCTTCAAGAGACAAAATTAGAAGGGAATGTCTCAGAAATGGAAAAACAAACTTGGGGCTGGAGATGGGTTAGACAAGCATATCTAGAAGCAAGTGGAACGAGGGGGTATTTTATTTATGTGGGATGAGAGGGTCTGGAAGGGGGAAGTCTTGGAGATAGGAATGTACTCTATAACATGTAATTTTGTATCCCAACTTCATACTTTTAAGTGCCAGAACACGGGAGTATATGCTCCGAATTGTTACAAAGAAAGAAGAACGATTTAGGATGAATTGGGTTCTGTGAGAGGACTGATAGAAGGGACTTGGCCTGTTGGTAAGGACTTCAATGTCACTAGATACATCTTCAAGAAGAAGAATTGTTCAATCAGAACTAGAGGCATGAGGGAATTTTCAAACTTTATCGAAGATATGAATTTAGTTGACTTGCAACTAGAGAATCCTAATTATACTTGGTTTAAAGGAGTCCAACACAAAACAACTTCAAGGATTGATAGAATCCTAATTTCAGATGAGTGGGATGACAATTTCAAAAATCTAAAACAATTTCTGCTTCAAAGTTTGAGTTGTGACCACATCCCTAAGCACTATTTGGATGGTCTTGGAAAAAGAACAAGAATTATTTTAAATTTGAAAATTAGTGGCCGGAGACAAAAGGTTTTATTGATAGAGTAAAAAATTGATGGTCTTCTTTCAACTTCTTAGGCAGGCCTGACTATGTCCTGGCCTGAAGCTCAAAGCTCTGAAGCACAAGCTCAAACAATGGAGGAATGAGGAGACTAGGAACATGGGAATACAAAGGAAGAATTGCTCGATCAAATCAAGAGATAACAAAAGTCTGAATCACTTCTAAAATATGAGGAGTTGCTGAAGAAGGATGAGATTTCATGTAGAGAAAAGTCAAGAGTTCTTTGGTTGAAAGAAGGTGATAATAATACCATATTCTTTCACAAAATAACAAATGCTCATAAAAGATACAACTATATTGACCAGCTAGTGATACATGGAGAAATTACCGAAGAACCAAGAATCGAAGGGGAAATTGTGGGGGTATTACAAAAGTTGTACTAAAAAACCATCTAGTAGAGATCTACCTTCCAAAATACTCAGTTTCCAGTCCTAACAAAGGAAGATAGGGTGGATCTCCAAGGCCATTTTGATGAGTGTGAAATTTTGAGGTGCCTCAAGCTTTGTACAACTGATAAAGCGCCAGGGCCAGATGGTTTTGCTATGAGTTTCTCTATCAAGTGTCGGGAGGTGGTGAAACAAGACATCATGGACACTTTTCAAAACTTTTATGATCAAGGAGTGTTTGAGAAGAGTTTTAATGCAACATTCATAGAACTTATTCCTAAAAAGAAGGGTGACAATGAGTTGAGGGATGTCAGACCGATAAGTCTAATTGGCAGTTTTGCAAGTTGCTCTCTAAAGTATTGACTGAGAGACTGAAAGGGGGTGATTGGCAATTTGGTAGATTCTCCACAAATGACATTCATCAAAGGGAGACAAATTATGGATGTGGTCTTGATTGCCAATGAAGTTGTTGATTCCACAGTTAAGAAGAAGAAGCCAAGCATTATCCGTAAGTTGGACATAGAGAAAGCTTATGACCACGTTAATTGGAGATACCTTATGAAGGTATTAGAAATGACGGGTTTTGGGCAAAAGTGGTTAAAGTGGACGGAGCAATATATTTCAATAGTCTGCTTTTTAGTTCTAGTTAGGGGTGTGTGAAAATCGGAAAAAAAATGTTATTGGTTATTGTTATTGGGTATTGGATTATTAGGTTTTTAATGGGTTTATAAAAAAATTATTGAGTTATTGGTTTGGTATCGATTTTAGCTATTGGGTTGTCGGTTTATAATAAGACAGTAATAATTTATTATTTTACCCTTTCTAATTATTAAATATTAATAATTAATATATAATTAGACACTATAACTATATCAAATTATTAGTACTCTACCAACTTCACACTATGCGTTTTACCAGTTTTTACTGTTTACTTAAAACCTAAAGATCAAAATAAGGGGTTCACAATTGTAGCTATTTGATTTTGATTTTAGTTTTAGTTTTAGTCTTGTTGGACTATTATATTTTAGTTTCAGTTTGTAATCCTAGGTTGTAGCATTTGCAAGTTTGTAAAGGTCCGTAATTTGATTAACATAAAAAAATATCATACTATATTTTGGTAGTAACATGTAATTATAGCTTTCGTACTATATTTTCTCTTATTGATGCAATTTATCATTATTTTTCTTGTTTCACTATATCAAAGCATTTAGAGAAGTGAGAAGGCATATAATATTTTACGGACATTTTCTTATTGGGTAAATTGAAAACCGAATTCATAGTGATTAAAATCGATAAATCGATAAAGAATATCTTAGTGGTTTGTTATTGGGTTAGCATATTTAAGAATCAAAAACCGATAAATCGAACTTGTAATACATAAAATCAAACAAGAATCGACTGATGCACACCCCTAGTTCTAGTTAATGGTTCTCTGGCAGGATTCTTCCAATTATATAGAGGACTCAGGCAAGGTGACCCTCTGTCACCTTTTTTGTTTCTAATTGCTATGGAAGAACTGAATAACATGAACAAGATAGCCAAATTAACAGGTTAGATAAAGGGTTTTGAAGTGGCTAGAGAAGGGATTGACAGTATGAAAGTGACATATTGAAGGGGTTTCTGGTCTACATATTAACAGGAGAAAAAGTTTAATATACCCTATTAATGTAGTCAACAACATGAGCTGGTTAGTAAAAATCCTTGGAGGTGAAGTTGGAACTTTGCCAACTACATACTTGGGATTACCTTTAGGAGTCAAATCTATATCCATAGATATGGAACAGTGTGATCGAGAAGTGTGAAAAAATACTAGCTATGTGGAAAACACAATACTTGTCTATGGGTGAAAGATTGACACTAATCAATTCAGTACTTGATGCTCTTCCAACTTACATGATGTCCCTTTCTCCTATCCCAACAAGGGTCAGCAAGAGGCTGGCCAGTATTAGAAGGAAATTTTTGTGACAAGGCAATAAGGAAAAGAAAGGATTTCACTAGGTAAAGTGAAAATCAGTGATAACTGGGAAGAAAAATGGTGATCTGGGGATTAAAAACCTAAACTTGCAAAGTAAAGTTCTTCAAATCAAATGGTTATGGAAGTATGCAAATGGTAACCAACTGTTGTGGGAAAGGGTGATTGAGGCTAAATACATACTAGGTGACTAATCCTTATGGGTCAGCCTTTGGAGGTCCATTAGGAATCTATGAGAGGAAATGAAGAACAATTCAGAGATAAAAGTTTTTTATGGGAGAAAAACCATGTTTTGAAAGGATAATTGGCATGAGAAAGGCTACTTGGAAGAATTATTTCCTGATGTTTACAATTTAGTTACATTTCAACAATGTTGAGTTTAAAGCGAACAGTACAGGGGTGGAACTTCAACTTCAGAAGATATCTAAATGATTGGGAGGTTCACAGAGTAGCTGAATTTCTTAACACAATGAAAACTTCAATGGACTTCAAACAAGGAAGGATGTTCTATGGTGGACAGGAAACAAAAGAGGATCATATAAAATCAATAGAGCTTATAAGCTAATGGATCAGACAAACCAACAAATTACAAATTGGCCATGGAAACAAACATGGAGCAGATTACCCTACAAAGTATCTTGCTTTGTCTGGTTGTTGGTCAAGGAAGAGCTCTTACTCAAGGCAATGTCATGAAGAGAGGGATAACCTTATGCTCTAGATGATTCTCTGTGGGGAGACTTTAGAGAATGTGAATCATTTGTTTCTACTCTGCAAGTTCACTAACAATTGTGGAGAATTTTTTTGAGTCTCAATGGCATCTCCTGGACTATGCTAGGAAAGTTTCATATGCTTTAAAGAGGGAGACTTATCCCTCCTTCAATATGGTGGGCAATATGGAAAGAGAGGAATTCTAGGTGTTTTGAGAGCATAGGAAACAGTGTGCAGAAAGTGAAGTTCAACTGCATTTTGCTATTATGTTTTTGGTGTAATCAGTTATTCTCAAATGATATTGTGCCTATAATTGATGTTTTAGACTCAATTTAGCCATAGAACAGTACAAATTGGGGCTTTTGTATATAAGGTTTCAGTACAACTCATGTACTGTTTTGTGATATAATACAACCTTACCAAGTTAAAAAAAAAAAAAAATCAGGCTAGAACAAAACGAATATTTGGACTTTTAAATTTTTTAATTTCTTAAAATTTAATAACAAGTTGAATTTTGTAATCATCAAATCAGTAATGGATTTACAACAAAACTTACTTTAGCACTTTAACTACATAGACATTTAGATAACCCTCTTAACAAGTTTCAAGTGAATCTAATTTCACCCTAACACTACAATAGATGTCTCACACTAGGAAGTGTATTACACACATGCTTCTTTAACACCACACCAATGTCACATCAACGTCACATAAAATATTATTTTTATTTTTTTTTGTTTATTATTGAAAGACATATTTTTGCACCACAAATATAAAACATCAAATAACGAATCACTCAAAATTCAAGAAATTTGTATTAAAATATTTTTTAGTTTTACTGTAGGCACAAACCTTGTTGATGAAATGTGTGGAGCTTAAGGATATAACTGAAGATGCCGTTATTAAAAGAAATTACTTTCAATTTTTGATTGTCATGGTTGAAAAAAATTAGCTTTGATTTTAATATTTACTGCCATTGTTGAAGAAAATTAACTTCAATTTGAGAACAATAATGATAAATTCAATAATTTCGATGTATCTTCAGTTTATATATAAAAAAACATTAAAGAAAAAAAAGAGTAGAAAATGATGGTGCATAAAAGGAGGAGGGGTGGTAGGAGAAAGAGAAACAACATTAGGGTGGGGACTTTGGAGAAGGACAAAAAGTGTGTGGGTGTGTTTGGGAGGGGCTGGGGAAGTAGAAGATGGAGAAATTGGGTGGGTGGGTTATTTTGAAGAAGGAAAAGAGGAGTGGGGGCTCGAAGTTCCTCTTTGAACCCCCCCCCCCCTCCACCCCTTTTTCCCTTCTTCAAAATACTCCACTCCAACTTCTCTTTCTTCATCCGTCCCTCCCTCAATACATTCAGGCACTTTTTCTTCTTCTTCAAAATTCCAACCCAACGTCGTTTTCCTTCTCCTACCACCCCTTCTCCCATCTTTGTCTGCACCTTCATCCTCATATCTTTTTTTTTCTTTTAATTTTTCATTTTTCTTATACAAACAAACGATACATAAAAATCATTAAATTATTGTTATTGTCCCTTAATTGAAGCTAATTTTCTTCAACAATGGCAGTTAAAAATAAAAATGAAGCTATTTCTTTAACAATGAGAATCAAAAATTAAAACTTATTCCTTTTAATAATAATATTTTCAGTTATACCCTCAAGTTCACACCCTTCATCAATAAGGTTTGTACCTAAACTAGAACTAAAATTGTGATGCAACTTTTTTGAATTTTGGATTATTCATTGTTTGATATTTTATAATTTTGTGGAGGTAAAAAGATGTCTTTCAATAATAAGAAAAGGAAAATTAAAAAATAAACTTAAATATATGTTTTATGTAGCTCTAATGTGGTATTGATGAAGCACGTATGTAGTGCACTTTCCAGTGTGACACTATATTATAGTGTTAGGGTGAGATTAAATTCACGTCGAATTTGTTAATTGGGGTATTAAAATATCTGTGTAAACTGTAAAGTAAATTTTGATGTCAAGTTTAAAGGTGATTGATGCATTTTCTCTATCTTAATTTTCATTAAGAAAGATTTTTCGAGCTTATAGCTCAAATAGAAGATCACACAATGCCTAAGTGTATGTCCAACTGATGGGACTTGTGTCTCACAATTCTTTTACCCCACATATTACTCGGTGCATTTTTATTATTTTCACGCTCCAAGACTTGTCCTAAAATACTTTTTAAAACATTGATAGCAACAACAAATTATATGATAAACGATGCAAGAAAAACTGCATGTAATGATAAAAATTGAAGAATAAGATACTAGAAAAGTAATGATAATAATTATCCATTTGTTATTGGCACCACTATAAATTTCTTGTTTCATCTTTCTGGATCACATTGCTTGCCTTGATGACTGTAAAGTGCTTATGATTTTGATGAGATCTGCTTAGTGTCTTTCTGATAAAGAATTAAAACTACGTGTTGTGCCACCACTTTTACATAGTTGTCACAAGTGAGAACTGTGCTAATTTTTTTTGTCTAGTTGAAAATAGAAAATTAGCTAATATTTAACAAGAATGTAAGGAAAGTAGGGTTACCTTTCCTGTGTGATTTGCAAGCTATTGCACAGGAATGAGGTGTGCCTACGAGTTTCCCTTGTCATAAAAAAAATACTAAGGGAAAGTCGATCCATCCTATGTCAACTCTGTTTGTAGTTCATTTCTACCCCTGTATATCTTGAATATTGATGTTAAAATTTGAAGCAAGAACAATCCAAGGAATATAATAGAGCTCTAAGTGATTGCACAAATTAGTGTTAGATAAGGTCTTTTAAGAGTTATCTGATTATGTCATTCTGAGGAGCAAAGCAACACTTTCAAGCCCATTCAATAAGTAGGCACTTGGGGAAATTTCTTACATATACAAAAACAAGATCATAAGGTTAGCGTGTAAACACATGTTATTCTTATCTTTTGAATATAGAGAGGTGGTTGTCGGTAGACTCTTAGCTCAATTAAATCATTTCAAAGAAGGTATAAAAAAGGAATATAGTAGAAACAAAAGACTGTTAGCAACCAAGTGTTTTAAAAAGGCGCAGACACAAGGCGACGCATTTACCTAATTTTTAATATTTCATAAATTAATATAATTAAAAAAAAATAAAAAGAAAGATAAAATCACATAAAACAATATTTAAAAGAAGATATAAATAAAGAGAGAATGTACGTAATACTACTTCATCTTAAAATGTTAATCAAAAGCAGTAATTAACTAAACATATAATCAAAATGCTCATCTAGAAAAACTAATCAAACTTTTTTAAAATAAAAAATGAGTAGAAATTTAATAATTAACTTGAAAAATAAAAGACAAGTGAAGAACGAACTTACGATCAGAAACATCAAACTATAGTCAAATGATAAAAGAATTATATGTTTTTGCTTTAGTTTGCATATGAACATTTTTCCCTTTTATCTTGTGAAAGACGAAGAAAGAGAATAAAAATCAAGGCTAAGAATTTAAAAAAATGGATTTTTAATTTTTTTCTTAAAATTTAATAACAAGTTGAATTTTGTATACATGAAATCACCCTAAAACTTTACAACAAAACTTATTTTAGCATGTTAACTATATTAAAATTTAGGTACCACCTCTTAACAACTTTCAAGTGAATTTATTTCACCCTAACACTACAATATCAGTCTCGCCTCTTCAACGCCACGTCAGTATCACATTTTGTTTATTATTAAAAGACGTGTTTCTGCACCACAATTATAAAACATCAACAATGAATCACTCAACATTCAAGAAATTTGCATCAAAATATTATTTAGTTTTAATGTTGTTATGCCGTGATTTTACTATCTTTAGAAAAATCACTTTTTTGAAATGTTCTAAGTATGAAACAATTTGAGAAAAATACTTAGAAAAGAGTCGCCACTTAATTTTTTAAAGAAATTAAGAAAACTTAATTTAAAAAGATTTTAACAGATTAAATCTTAATAAGTTTAGAGAAAATGGGTAAGAGGTTCTTATTTACGCTTCAAGAAGGTTTTTAAGGCATTTGAAGCGCCCGCTAACATGCGGTTATCCTATGACTTAGGTTAATTATTTTTTTTTTACTATTCTTAGGAACATGATATAATATATTAATAATGATATTAATTTACAATAGTCAATTAACTTGAGAAAATAGTTAGATAAATAACAATTTTTATTTTTATTTTAGGAGAGAGGATATTAATTGAAATATTTAAAATAAACTTGCAAGTGAATAAGATTTTAACAAAATTAGATAAATTAGAATTTATTTGACACATTTTTAAATAAAAAATTAAACAAATTTAGTTATTTAAAGTATGAAAACCATTTTAAAGATATTCAATAAAAATAATGAATTTTGTCAAAATAAACTAATTAGAGTTCATCTTTTGGGAACTTAATTAGGTTAACTAACGATTTTAAAGTTAGAGTTAGTAGACAACAAAATAAAATAATCACAATCAAATAATAAAGAGATGGAAGAAGAATTTGGGCCTCTTCTTGGGCCTTCTGTAGCTGATTTTGCGTTTAGGCCTTATTTCGGCCATTTTGAAATTTGTGTATACAGCGGATGTATACTTCTGTATATGGGTCATTTCTTGGCCTTTTTACCTGTATATCAGATTGCATATCAAATGTATACGGTCTATTTCAACCCCTGCAACATGTCACTCTATTTTTTCCTATATCTTGCTTCACTCAATCTGTATATCAATGTATACACAACGTATACAACCCACATTTGGACTTTTGGAGGCTTGTATTTCAACTCCAGCCTTGTACACTGTCCATCCGCTTCCCAAAACTCGAACAACAACGAAGGCCGACTCGATAAGGATCTCAACTCAACGAAATGCAGGGATGGAGTCCAAAATGGACCCGGATTGATGTCAAATGTATCAAAAATAAAGAAAAAAAGATTAGGATCTATCTATGACACAAAAAATATAAGCATTAACTAATTATTCTACCATTTTAAAAATAAACTCAGACAAGAGATAAAATTGAAACAAAGAAGCAATATTTATGTGCTCTCACTTTAAAGAAGATAAAAGAATTACTTAGTACTACCATAAGCTACTTGACTCCATAATCAAATATATTTAGACTCAAACAAATAATATTCAAAGACATACAACTTTGATCCAAGAAACTTAGCAATAGCCCTGTTAAAGGCTTGACCAATTTTGAAGCATAATTTCCAAGGAAAATAATTTAACTCAAATAAACTAGCTAATACTCATATTAGGCTATATCTTACGAAGAAGACAATGAAAATACAAGGTTCATATCAATATGCCAATGCAAATCAAGACAATGCCAATCTTTAAATCATGAACAAACTATGACTTGTACATGTCAAGAAAAAAAAATAAAAAAAATAAAAAATAATAATAAGAAACACAGTTCATGATCAAATCTTGATAACTAAACTCGACCATGAGACTAGTAAGAAGTAATATTAAAATCAATAAAGGAACACTGATCTAAAGCAAGTTGATAAAACACATGAAACGAATTGAAATGACATACAGTGAACAAGACACCATGGCTGCATTGTGTGGATGAGTGAATACATCCCAAAACTCAAGCCAATATTCGTTACTTGGCAGACAAAGAAAGATAAGACTGTAACTACAACTCACATGACTTACTAGCAAGATGATAGAGAACCTCCTTATTTTTGAATAAGCCAACTGGATTTAGCAATTCAAAACTGAGCTAGCAGAGAATGGTACTATAAAAAAATCACCAAGACCTCAAGCAAAGAAAACAAAGAAACATTCGAATAGCATACAAGGATACTACAGCAAGTCGCAACACTTGCAAAACACCAACAATTAAACAACTCACAGTTTAGCACAAAAATCACATAATCAAACCATAAAATTAAACGATTCGTGGCTCACAAAAAAGAAAACTAAAGTCTGGAAAAGGATATTACCTTCTTCGAGGCAGCCAACATGAGACAACGAGCTTAACCTTGAAAAAGACTTCCACCAACACAAGTTTGATTTAAGAAAGACACAACACTTTTATATTCTTCGAGAGTAAAAAATATAAACTTGTTCCTCCGAGTTTTTTTTTTTTTAACATTAAAGAAGATGGAGGTTTATATAGAGGAATTTGGGGTCGATTTGTGGGGGGAAACGGTAGATTTGAATGAATTTTGAAATTCAAAATTTTGTACCAAAATTCCCGAATCCTTGCTCAAAATCAGGGAAAAGACTGATTATTGCATATGGGAGAGTACTGTTGGCTCGATTTTCGGGTTTGGTCAACCGTGATTTGCTGCTTGATTTTTGGGGAAGAAGACATGAAGATGAAGAAGAAGAACGTACAGGGTATGTGGATCTGTTTCGGTATTGCAGGAAGATTGAAGTGTGGGTGGACCCTTTTACTTTTGGGTGAAAATTGGTGTGTTGCTATTGGGCTTGATATTTAAAGGGAATGGGAGTGGGCTACTGAAAATGTGAGTAAATGGGCCCAAAATTATTCTTTTGATGGGTTTAAGGATTTCACTAATAACTAAATAATCGGAATTAATATAAATTAATTAATGAGCTTCTTAATCTTAATAAAATAATTATTTTAACTATAAACTAATTAACATAAAAATATAAGTTATTATTTAAACCACACTAGTTGTCTAAATATTTTACTAAACTAAAATCTTTTTGAGACAATTTTTTGAATAATCATAAAATATATTAATTATACGCATAATCATGTAAAATATCTTATCTAAAACTTATAAAAATGACAAAAACTATTGAAAATAAACTTGAAAAATATTTTGAATTTTATAAAACTAATTATTCTAAATCGTTTGGGAATTAAGAAGCTCGTGAATTAATCATATAAGGGTGGGTCAAAATTGGGTGTCAACAGCTGTCCCTCATTTTACTTGGATTGATGCAAGAAATTCGAGGAAAATGAAATTGACCAAACCAATTTTGACCGACCACATATTCATCTTTTAAGAAAGGAATTTTGGTATGGGCTTTAGGAATTATGGCCGAACCCTGGTATTGGGTTTCCTACATATCTCATGTTATATGAGAATCCAGGCCACTTGTAGTTCGATACGCTTGATTTAACGCACGACTATTAAAGAATTCAAAAGTCATCTCGATACCAAGTTATGAAGGGACCGGAATGCTCGAGAATAAGATTTGAAAACAAATATTGGAATACAACCGAGTTTTCAATATTGAACCCGCCTACATATCCTCAAAACTTGGGAATCAGGTTGTTTGTAGTTCGACTCGATTGGTTGAAAAGGAAATCTATTATGCAAGATAGCCTTTGGTTTTGAAGGAGTGACAAATAAAACGAGTGTGGAAAAGAGGCTTGCAACCTCTTAGCCATGAATGTGGAGCTCTTCACATCCATAAGTAAGAACTTACATGGACATAATTTCTAAAGTTCGTGGCGCACTGTCACTCAGATTAGAAAGTTGCCTACGGTGAGAGTGAAATGTTTCACGGATACAAAATTGAAACATGAACTAAAAGAAAAACCCACACGCCTTAGGGGTCTGGTTTGATTGTAGTGGAAGTTACTCGTCAGCTCGCGTCCTAAAAGTTTGATACTCCTCTTTGGACTATGTCCCAGTTCGCTGCTAAGAAAAAGTTCCACGTTGTGCTGCATCCCTTTTGATGTCGTCCGCACCTGTGGTTTGATTTGAGAATTCATCCTCTTGGATGCTCTCGGCATATATTGAAACAAATTTGTTAGTAGAAGAATGTAATTTACATAGAGAGTTGTTATGTTTTACCCTCTTTGGCACACATTTTGTTAAAATATTCTGACGGCAGCTTCCATCAGTTTTGACACAGTAGCTGATGAATTGATACGATGCGACATGATGATGACTTTGTCGATAATGTAATATTGTTGATGATGATACTTCATTGATAAAATGATGTTGATGCTCGATTGATAAGATGATGATGCTACATTTCTGATCCATTAATAGAATGACGTTGATTCAATGGTAGGATGATGTTGTCGAAACTTAATTGCTAAGATGATGTTGCCCTCTTGGCATTGGAAGAAGCAATGATTCTCTCGGAGTTTGAAGATGCAATGGCCTTCTTGGCCGTTGAAGATGCAACGGCCCTCTCGGGTTTGAATGAAATGGCCCTCTTGGCGGTTTGAATATGTAATAGCCCTCTTGGCAATAGAAGATTATGCCTTCTTGGCAGTTTGATATGAATTGCCTTCTTGACAATTTGAATATGATGGCCCTCTTGGCAGTTTGATTATGCAATGGCCCTCTCGGCAGTTTGGATATGTAATAGCCCTCTTGGCAATAAAAGATTATGCCTTCTTGGCAGTTTGATATGAATTGACCTTCTTGGTAATTTGAATATGATGGTCCTCTTGGCGATTTGAATATGATGGTTCTCTTGGCAGTTTGATTATGCAATGGCCTTCTTGGACATTTGAATATGTAATGGCCCTCTCGGCAGTTTGAATATGATGGCCCTCTTAGCAATATAAATATGCAATGGCCCTTTCGGCAGTTTGATATAATGGCCTTCTTGACAATATAAATATGCAATGGCCCTTTCGGCAGTTTGAATATGAATGGCCCATTCGGCATTTGAATGAAATGTCCCTCTTGGCGGTTTGAATATGGAATAGCCTTCTTGGCATTAGAAGATTATGCCTTCTTGGCAGTTTGACTATGAATGACATATCTCGATAATGGCATTAACTTCTTTGATAATACGATATGCATGACTTCCTCGTGATAAATACGATGTCCCTCTGGGTGGTTCACATTACCGTGTCTGATATCAATGGGATTTGTGAATATTTTCCACTAGTTGTTGATGTCGTTCCTATTTTGAACATCTTCTGTTTAATTCGACTCTTTCTTTGTTGGAGATTTGAACAAGGTGTTGTTGCTCGTATTCTAAACTGCTGCTTTTCTTCCAAAGAAGTTAAACGACTTTTCTTTCTCTACTAAAGAGTTGTCAATTTCGGGGAGCTACTCGTCCTTTTGAATTCTCCATATTCATTTAATGGAGGAATATGATGATCTTGAGGCAATCTTATATACCTGCATCCACAGAAAAATTGTTAGTTTTTAAAACAAACTGATCTGTGTTGATTTCTTCCAGTCGCCTTGCTTCTTATCTTGCTATCTTTGGAAGTTTGGTTGATCCTACGAATCGCAATAGACAAAAGACAAGATCATATTTAAATTAAAACACATGTTATGTATGAAATTTTTTAGAAAGATAGTTTTAAAGAAAATCTCCGCCAATTAATTGCCACGACATGCACGACACAAACAAAACCCTTTGTCTCAGATTCTATTCTGTCATGATAGGTAGCTTGTTTAAATTTTTAGATATTCTTAGCAATATGTCACGTTGCAGTACTTGAAGTTGACTCTGACGTTCCGAGTACCCTTGATGGAATTTTTGAGGCCTTCCTCAAAAATTATGTCCCAGTTGCAACTCACAATATATCTTATGTCTTGAGAATTTGTAAGTCTCTTCTTGAGAATTTTTGAGTCCCTCTCAAAAATTCTGTCCCAGTTTCTATTGTAAAGAAAAATAGAAAATCTTACGAGAGATATGACCGAACCATTGTGGCACCTACGTATCCCGTTGAGGCAGGAATCAGGTCATACGTAGTTCTCCTCTTGAGAAATGACAGAAATAAGAAATTTTGATAAGGAAACGACCGAGGCCCATATAGGCCGCCTACGTATCTCATTCTTGAGAATTCAGGTCGAACGTAGTTCAAGTACAAAAGGAATCTTCCAAAGATTAATATGACAATGATTACAAACAATTTGCGATTACAAGGAAATAAAGGAAGGAAATAAATTCTTCAAATGTAATATCTCTTGACGGCATCTAAATTGATAGCTTTTCGCCATACTCTACCGTCCATCTCTGCTAGGACCAAAGCTCCTCTTGACAGTACTTTGTGGACAACATACGGTCCTTGCCATTTAGGTGCAAATTTCCCTTTATATTCCTCTTGATGAGGGAAAATGCGCTTCAACACTAATTGACCTACCTCAAATGTTCGAACTCTTACTTTCTTGTTGAAAGCACGAATCATTCTCTGTTGATACAACTGGCCATGACAAACGGCACTCATTCTTTTTTCATCAATCAATGTTAACTGCTCATATCTATCACAAACCCATTCGGCATCGCTCAATCCAGCTTCCTGAATAATCCTCAAAGATGGTATCTCAACTTCAGCTGGTATCACTGCCTCTGTTCCGTATATTAACAAATAGGAGTTGCTCCAGTTGAGGTTCAAATTGTGGTACGATAACCTAGCAAGGCATAAGGCAAATTTTCATGCCAACATTTGTAGTTGTCAATCATCTTTCTCAATATCCTCTTGATGTTTTTATTGGCAGCTTCCACAGCTCCATTCATTTGAGGGCGATATGCAGTTGAATTACGGTGGGTAATTTTGAATTGTTCACATATCTCTTTCATCAAGTGACTGTTAAGGTTTGCCCCATTGTCTGTGATGAGAGACTCAGGAACTCCAGAACAACACATCAAATTATTGCGAACAAAATCAGCTACAACTTTCTTCGTCACAGATTTATAGGAAGCAGCTTCGACCCATTTCGTAAAATAATCAATGGCGACCAAAATAAACCTATGACCATTGGAGGCAGCAGGCTCAATTGGTCCAATAACATCTATGACCCATGCTGTAAATGTCCAAGGGGAACTCGTTACATTGAGCTCGTGAGGAGGTACTTTGATCAAATCTCCATGTACTTGACATTTATGACATCTTTGGACAAATCGGACACAATCATTTTCCATAGTCATCCAGAAGTATCCCGCCCTTAAGATTTTCTTTGCTAATGTAAACCCATTCATGTGCATCCCACACACTCCAGCATGAACTTCTTCGAGCAATCTTGTGGCCTCTGCAGCATCCACACATCGTAGTAATCCCAGATCGGGAGTCCTTCTATAAAGAACCTCCCCATTCAAAAAGAAGTTGTTTGCCATTCTTCGAATTGTTTTCTTTTGGATACTTGTTGCTTTTTTGGGGTATTCACCAGCTTTTAAGTACTTTTTCACATCGATATACCATGGATTTCCATCTGATTCTGCTTCCACATGTAAACAATGCGCTGGTTGTTCTTTTAAACCTATCTCAAGTAGGTCAATGTAACTCTTTTCTGGGTGTTGTATCATGGATGATATGGTTGCGAGGGCATCAACAAACTCGTTTTGTATTCTCGGGGTGTGTCTGAACTCGCTCTTCCTAAATTTTTTACATAACCTCCGTACCAGTTGTACGTAAGGTAAGATTTTAGGATTCTTCACGTCCCATTCTCCTTGAACTTGATGAATCAACAAGTCTGAATCACCAATTATCAGTAATTCTTGAACATTCATGTCAAGAGCCATTTTGATGCCAATAATACAAGCTTCGTACTCAGCCATGTTATTAGTGCATCAAAATCTAAGCTTCGCTGTTGCTGGAAAATATTGTCCTGATTCAGATATCAATACTGCTCCAATTCCTGATCCTCCAGAGTTAACTGCTCCATCAAAGAACATTCTCCACCCATGATATGATTCTGATATGTCTTCCCCTACAAACAATACTTCTTCATCAGGGAAATATGTTTTAAGTGGTTCATATCCTTCATCTACTGGGTTTTCAGCAAGGTGATCGGCCAAGGCTTGGCCCTTGATTGCTTTCTGAGTCATGTACACAATGTCAAACTCACTCAACAACATTTGCCACTTTGCTAGCTTTCCTGTGGGCATTGCCTTCTGAAATATATACTTTAGTGGGTCCATTCTTGAAATAAGATGTGTTGTATAAGCCGACAGATAATGTCTTAATTTTTTAGCAGCCCAAGTCAAAGCACAACAAGTTCTCTCTAAGAGGGTATAACGAGCCTCATAGGATGTGAACTTCTTGCTCAAATAGTATATAGCTCTCTCCTTTCTTCCGGTTTCATCATGTTGTCCCAACACATACCCGAATGCGTTGCCAGAGACGGATAAATACAATAACAAAGGACTACCCGCACGTGGTGGCACCAATACTGACGGATTTGAAAGGTAACTTTTGATAGTGTCAAAAGCCTTCTGACATTCTTCGGTCCACTTGGTTGGCGCATCTTTGCGTAACAACTTGAATATGGGTTCACAGATCACCGTTGATTGGGCTATGAATCGACTGATGTAATTCAGTCTCCTCAGAAAACTCATTACTTCCTTCTTAGTCTTTGGAGGAGGTAAGTCTTGAATTGCCTTGATCTTGGAAGGATCAAGCTCGATACCTCTTCTACTAACTATGAAACCGAGTAACTTCCCTGCAGGTACTCCAAATGCACATTTGGCTGGGTTCAACTTCAAATCATACTTACGTAACCTGTCAAAGAACTTTTCCAGGTGCGTCAGATGATCCGAACTCTCGCGGGATTTTATGATAACATCGTCCACATACACCTCAATTTCTTTGTGGATCATATCATGGAATATGGTGGTCATATCTCTCATGTAAGTGTCTCCAGCATTCTTGAGGCCGAACGCCATCACTCGATAATGGTAGACTCCCCAAGGTGTGATGAATGCTGTTTTCTCTGCATCTTCTTCATCCATTAGGATCTGGTGGTATCCCGCAAAACAATCCACGAAAGATTGCAACTCATGCTTGGCACAATTATCAATGAGTATATGGATGTTTGGCAATGGGAAATTGTCTTTTGGACTTGCTTTATTAGTCCCATAATCCATCGCATATCCTGATTTTTCCATCTTTCTTCTCCACTGGAACAATGTTAGGCCAACCAAGTGGGATACTTGGTTACTTCCACGACCTTTTGATTCGATCTGCTTTATGACCTCTTACTTTTATTCTAAACTTAGATCGGGCTTGAATTTCTAGTTTTTGCTTTACCGGACGATACTCTGAATTGATAGGCAGCGTATGGGAACACATATCAGTGCTTAATCCTGGCATATTCATCATAAGACAGGCAAACACATCGATGTATTGTTTGAGCAGCTCGACCAATTTTTTCCCTTTCTGTTGCTGTCAAATAGATACTGACTCGGGTTTCTCTAACCGACTCATCATCTCCTAAGTTGACTATCTACGTCTCAGTCCAGGTTGGGATTTTTATCATCTTCAAGGTTTCTTAAGTCCGTAAGGTGTTCAGGCATCATAGTTTCCTCATCACATTTCTTCACATTCATCTTCATGACCTTACTTGGTTCACCGTGTTCGTGACATGTCATGATATTGGCAAGTTTAGATTCATTTTTACTGGAAAAAAATAAAATAAAAAAAATAAATAACCATGTTAGATACAAAGAGTTTAAATGTATATATTTGATAGCTCAAATTTACTTCTCAAATAAAGTAAAACGGTCGTATCAAGTAAAGAACCCAACTAATGAGGTTTTAGATCGATCCCACAAGGAAAATAGTTCAGACTTAACTTTATTCTATTATTACTATTATTTAGCCAACTATTTTCCGAGAAAACAAAAGACAAAAAGGGGGGTTTTATTCTAAAATTAATGAAACTGATTAACTAAAGTAAAAAGTGAAATTACTACACAGATTCAGCTTTCGCGAGTTAAATCAAGAATTAGTTAAAAGTAACTAGGGCTTAAGTTTCCCCACAGGTTCCTACTGGCTAAATCTAACTGATAAATACTAATATCTTGATCTTGTGATAAATTATTCGATCTGCAGGTCGTTAAGGGATAATTATGTATCTCAATCTGGGAGATAATTTCCACATCGCACCTTGGTCCGACATACGTGTGTTGCTATACTAACCCTTATCTTACTCATATTAAACACGTATTCGGTATTTGACTAAGTTATCTATCTCGTACCAACAACTAGCCTATTAAGATAGTCTACACTAAATCTATGTTATAATTCTTTTCCTATTATCTACCTCCTTGGTCGGCAGTAGCATTAAGGCGGAGTTTCTAACGTTGGCCATCCGTTATAAAGACTTCTACACGAAAGAATTATCAATACATGCAAGACACCATCTAGAATGTGTATTTTAAGTTCACGATTTTATCCTTGTTATTCGACCCAATGGTTCCACAACCCTAGGTATGAGGTTTAGTTACCATGTTCATAATTTACACAATTCATATGGTTAATGGAAGAATTCATAGCCACTTCTTTTATTAAAACGAATAGTTCTCCAGAATTTTAACTTGAATAATCACAAAATCACAACAAATATTCCCAAATAAAGTATCTTATATTCCCAAATCGAGAATTCATATATAATAGAAGAACTAAAAATAAAATTATCCCGAAATCAACCCGAAACGAGGTTTTTCCAACTATTTAGATATATAACAAAATTAATCAAATAAGGATTCTATTTACTAAAAATCTGTCCAAACGCGTCTGGGTCGACGACCACGTGACGGCGTCCATGGACACGGGACGTCTATGCTCCGTCCGTCCATACTTCAGATTCTTCTGTTGCTTCCTTCAATCCCCTCGTACGAAAGGATATGACGGGACCGTTTCAAGCACGACGGCTCCTCGGAGGGTCTTCGTTCCAAAAACTTAACTTCTTGAATTTGGGTCGACTATTCTCTGATCATACGACGAACAGCAGGGACAGGACCGTCGTGGCTATGCAGTCCGTCATGGACTTCCTAAATCCCACCTTGGTCAGGACTTCCCATTTTCTTCAGCAACTTCTCCCTTCACTACCGATCCACTACGGGAGTCAGCTCGACGGACCGTCATGATTCGCGTAGGTGGTCTCTTTATGCTTTCTTTCTCAAAACTCCGCGTTCATCCTTGGACAGATTTTCTGCAAACAAAGAGAAACTTACA